>JAKUCG020000248.1:0-204882 GCA_022539655.2 Ceriodaphnia dubia | reverse complement strand
CAACAGGTCCTCAGTTCGATCCTGAGCAGATGCACGAATCCATATATTTATAAATCGAATTATTTTCCTTTGTCAGTCTGAAATCAAGTTTAAAATTAGGGACTTCATTGCTGAGAAAGGTTCTAGTTCATTTACTTGTTCACAGCCCTCTGAGGAGCTATCAAAAATTGCCGACGACGAAGATTATTTCACTCCATCGTGGCGGGGTATTGGTTAAAGTTTTCAACTAGCAATAATCACATCTCGGTAGACCCTCATTGATTATGATATTGCCACTGCGCAAAGCTAACCACCACCAGTTTCACCAAATCATTTCAAACAGCTTGTACTTGAGAAGTAGGTTAGTACCCCATTCCTTGTACAAAACATCTTTGGGTTGAACTAACTTCGAAAAGTGAAAAAAAATGGGTCTATCTATTTCGACCATTAAGGGACGATTATTGTTCACTGGCCTGTTCCAGCTTACTCTCCTGATCTACGAGCAGGATCCGTTAGCTAAGTCGAATTTTTATCCACACTAGAATTCGAAATACAAGAAATAAAGAGTTTATATTGAGGCGTCAACAAATTTTTTTATTTTTAGGCTAAACGGTAAAACACAAATATTAAAGCAGTTGTGTCAAAGTCGTGCGCTAACAACATACATTATTTAGTTCTTCGGCACTCTACGGAAAAGCCAGATTTTCGAAAAGAATCACGATTCTCAATCAACATGAGTTCCAATGGTATTTTCTTTACAAATTTGGGTCATCGAAATTATTTGATTTCAACGACTCCGAAAGACAAATAGGAATATGTCAGAAGAGGGATTCGAACCCTCGCCCAGAGAACTGGACTGCGACCTGAACGCAGCGCCTTGGACCGCTCGGCCATCCTGACAAAAAATTGACACAATAAACTAAATACCTATAAACTACACTGATCTGCGCTATACGTTAAACCAGCAAATAAACTTATTGAAATGTTTCCACCCAGGATCGAACTGAGGACCTTCAGCGTGTTAGGCCGACGTGATAACCACTACACTATGGAAACTGTTATTAACTTGGAAATGTAACCAGAAGAAACCTTTAAAGTTTATTACCCTACTTCACTTAGGAAAAAGTTTCCCACCAGTAGTCTGAAATTACTGTGTAAATGCTTGAATCCTACTTAAGTCCGGGACAACAATTATTGACACATATGAGGAGCTTATTAAGCATCTGTAGTGTAGTGGTTATCACGGTTGTCTTACACACAACAGGTCCTCAGTTCGATCCTGAGCAGATGCACGAATCCATATATTTATAAATCGAATTATTTTTCCTTGTCAGTCTGAAATCAAGTTTAAAATTAGGGACTTGTTCCAGTGGAAAGCTTGAGAGCCGTGCAAACGGCAATATTCCACGGAGTGCACATGGTAATAGTTTCCCATTACTGGCTTGTACAAATCTCAAGTTAAGAACTTGATTTGCTTACAAAATGTTTCCTCTACATTCGCGCCCGATAAGGGACTTGAACCCTTGACCTCAGGATTAAAAGTCCCGCGCTCTACCGACTGAGCTAACCGGGCCATGATCTGTTCACGGCATTACGAGCAAAGAAAGCGATTTCTGTGTATATTGGCATTTTAACATTTTGCTGCCTACTTTTGGAATGCGTGCAGGTCTACACCGCTACGGTTCTGGTGCCAAAATCAAGTAAGTCTCTGTACTAGTCGAAAGCAAGCACTTTTAGTATCTTCCACACTTTGACTATAGTCATTTACACATTTCATTGCTGAGAAAGGTTCTAGTTCATTTACTTGTTCACAGCCCTCTGAGGAGCTATCAAAAATTGCCGACGACGAAGATTATTTCACTCCATCGTGGCGGGGTATTGGTTAAAGTTTTCAACTAGCAATAATCACATCTCGGTAGACCCTCATTGATTATGATATTGCCACTGCGCAAAGCTAACCACCACCAGTTTCACCAAATCATTTCAAACAGCTTGTACTTGAGAAGTAGGTTAGTACCCCATTCCTTGTACAAAACATCTTTGGGTTGAACTAACTTCGAAAAGTGAAAAAAAATGGGTCTATCTATTTCGACCATTAAGGGACGATTATTGTTCACTGGCCTGTTCCAGCTTACTCTCCTGATCTACGAGCAGGATCCGTTAGCTAAGTCGAATTTTTATCCACACTAGAATTCGAAATACAAGAAATAAAGAGTTTATATTGAGGCGTCAACAAATTTTTTTATTTTTAGGCTAAACGGTAAAACACAAATATTAAAGCAGTTGTGTCAAAGTCGTGCGCTAACAACATACATTATTTAGTTCTTCGGCACTCTACGGAAAAGCCAGATTTTCGAAAAGAATCACGATTCTCAATCAACATGAGTTCCAATGGTATTTTCTTTACAAATTTGGGTCATCGAAATTATTTGATTTCAACGACTCCGAAAGACAAATAGGAATATGTCAGAAGAGGGATTCGAACCCTCGCCCAGAGAACTGGACTGCGACCTGAACGCAGCGCCTTGGACCGCTCGGCCATCCTGACAAAAAATTGACACAATAAACTAAATACCTATAAACTACACTGATCTGCGCTATACGTTAAACCAGCAAATAAACTTATTGAAATGTTTCCACCCAGGATCGAACTGAGGACCTTCAGCGTGTTAGGCCGACGTGATAACCACTACACTATGGAAACTGTTATTAACTTGGAAATGTAACCAGAAGAAACCTTTAAAGTTTATTACCCTACTTCACTTAGGAAAAAGTTTCCCACCAGTAGTCTGAAATTACTGTGTAAATGCTTGAATCCTACTTAAGTCCGGGACAACAATTATTGACACATATGAGGAGCTTATTAAGCATCTGTAGTGTAGTGGTTATCACGGTTGTCTTACACACAACAGGTCCTCAGTTCGATCCTGAGCAGATGCACGAATCCATATATTTATAAATCGAATTATTTTTCCTTGTCAGTCTGAAATCAAGTTTAAAATTAGGGACTTGTTCCAGTGGAAAGCTTGAGAGCCGTGCAAACGGCAATATTCCACGGAGTGCACATGGTAATAGTTTCCCATTACTGGCTTGTACAAATCTCAAGTTAAGAACTTGATTTGCTTACAAAATGTTTCCTCTACATTCGCGCCCGATAAGGGACTTGAACCCTTGACCTCAGGATTAAAAGTCCCGCGCTCTACCGACTGAGCTAACCGGGCCATGATCTGTTCACGGCATTACGAGCAAAGAAAGCGATTTCTGTGTATATTGGCATTTTAACATTTTGCTGCCTACTTTTGGAATGCGTGCAGGTCTACACCGCTACGGTTCTGGTGCCAAAATCAAGTAAGTCTCTGTACTAGTCGAAAGCAAGCACTTTTAGTATCTTCCACACTTTGACTATAGTCATTTACACATTTCATTGCTGAGAAAGGTTCTAGTTCATTTACTTGTTCACAGCCCTCTGAGGAGCTATCAAAAATTGCCGACGACGAAGATTATTTCACTCCATCGTGGCGGGGTATTGGTTAAAGTTTTCAACTAGCAATAATCACATCTCGGTAGACCCTCATTGATTATGATATTGCCACTGCGCAAAGCTAACCACCACCAGTTTCACCAAATCATTTCAAACAGCTTGTACTTGAGAAGTAGGTTAGTACCCCATTCCTTGTACAAAACATCTTTGGGTTGAACTAACTTCGAAAAGTGAAAAAAAATGGGTCTATCTATTTCGACCATTAAGGGACGATTATTGTTCACTGGCCTGTTCCAGCTTACTCTCCTGATCTACGAGCAGGATCCGTTAGCTAAGTCGAATTTTTATCCACACTAGAATTCGAAATACAAGAAATAAAGAGTTTATATTGAGGCGTCAACAAATTTTTTTATTTTTAGGCTAAACGGTAAAACACAAATATTAAAGCAGTTGTGTCAAAGTCGTGCGCTAACAACATACATTATTTAGTTCTTCGGCACTCTACGGAAAAGCCAGATTTTCGAAAAGAATCACGATTCTCAATCAACATGAGTTCCAATGGTATTTTCTTTAAAATTTTGGGTCATCGAAATTATTTGATTTCAACGACTCCGAAAGACAAATAGGAATATGTCAGAAGAGGGATTCGAACCCTCGCCCAGAGAACTGGACTGCGACCTGAACGCAGCGCCTTGGACCGCTCGGCCATCCTGACAAAAAATTGACACAATAAACTAAATACCTATAAACTACACTGATCTGCGCTATACGTTAAACCAGCAAATAAACTTATTGAAATGTTTCCACCCAGGATCGAACTGAGGACCTTCAGCGTGTTAGGCCGACGTGATAACCACTACACTATGGAAACTGTTATTAACTTGGAAATGTAACCAGAAGAAACCTTTAAAGTTTATTACCCTACTTCACTTAGGAAAAAGTTTCCCACCAGTAGTCTGAAATTACTGTGTAAATGCTTGAATCCTACTTAAGTCCGGGACAACAATTATTGACACATATGAGGAGCTTATTAAGCATCTGTAGTGTAGTGGTTATCACGGTTGTCTTACACACAGGTCCTCAGTTCGATCCTGAGCAGATGCACGAATCCATATATTTATAAATCGAATTATTTTTCCTTGTCAGTCTGAAATCAAGTTTAAAATTAGGGACTTGTTCCAGTGGAAAGCTTGAGAGCCGTGCAAACGGCAATATTCCACGGAGTGCACATGGTAATAGTTTCCCATTACTGGCTTGTACAAATCTCAAGTTAAGAACTTGATTTGCTTACAAAATGTTTCCTCTACATTCGCGCCCGATAAGGGACTTGAACCCTTGACCTCAGGATTAAAAGTCCCGCGCTCTACCGACTGAGCTAACCGGGCCATGATCTGTTCACGGCATTACGAGCAAAGAAAGCGATTTCTGTGTATATTGGCATTTTAACATTTTGCTGCCTACTTTTGGAATGCGTGCAGGTCTACACCGCTACGGTTCTGGTGCCAAAATCAAGTAAGTCTCTGTACTAGTCGAAAGCAAGCACTTTTAGTATCTTCCACACTTTGACTATAGTCATTTACACATTTCATTGCTGAGAAAGGTTCTAGTTCATTTACTTGTTCACAGCCCTCTGAGGAGCTATCAAAAATTGCCGACGACGAAGATTATTTCACTCCATCGTGGCGGGGTATTGGTTAAAGTTTTCAACTAGCAATAATCACATCTCGGTAGACCCTCATTGATTATGATATTGCCACTGCGCAAAGCTAACCACCACCAGTTTCACCAAATCATTTCAAACAGCTTGTACTTGAGAAGTAGGTTAGTACCCCATTCCTTGTACAAAACATCTTTGGGTTGAACTAACTTCGAAAAGTGAAAAAAAATGGGTCTATCTATTTCGACCATTAAGGGACGATTATTGTTCACTGGCCTGTTCCAGCTTACTCTCCTGATCTACGAGCAGGATCCGTTAGCTAAGTCGAATTTTTATCCACACTAGAATTCGAAATACAAGAAATAAAGAGTTTATATTGAGGCGTCAACAAATTTTTTTATTTTTAGGCTAAACGGTAAAACACAAATATTAAAGCAGTTGTGTCAAAGTCGTGCGCTAACAACATACATTATTTAGTTCTTCGGCACTCTACGGAAAAGCCAGATTTTCGAAAAGAATCACGATTCTCAATCAACATGAGTTCCAATGGTATTTTTTTACAAATTTGGGTCATCGAAATTATTTGATTTCAACGACTCCGAAAGACAAATAGGAATATGTCAGAAGAGGGATTCGAACCCTCGCCCAGAGAACTGGACTGCGACCTGAACGCAGCGCCTTGGACCGCTCGGCCATCCTGACAAAAAATTGACACAATAAACTAAATACCTATAAACTACACTGATCTGCGCTATACGTTAAACCAGCAAATAAACTTATTGAAATGTTTCCACCCAGGATCGAACTGAGGACCTTCAGCGTGTTAGGCCGACGTGATAACCACTACACTATGGAAACTGTTATTAACTTGGAAATGTAACCAGAAGAAACCTTTAAAGTTTATTACCCTACTTCACTTAGTAAAAAGTTTCCCACCAGTAGTCTGAAATTACTGTGTAAATGCTTGAATCCTACTTAAGTCCGGGACAACAATTATTGACACATCTGAGGAGCTTATTAAGCATCTGTAGTGTAGTGGTTATCACGGTTGTCTTACACACAACAGGTCCTCAGTTCGATCCTGAGCAGATGCACGAATCCATATATTTATAAATCGAATTATTTTTCCTTGTCAGTCTGAAATCAAGTTTAAAATTAGGGACTTGTTCCAGTGGAAAGCTTGAGAGCCGTGCAAACGGCAATATTCCACGGAGTGCACATGGTAATAGTTTCCCATTACTGGCTTGTACAAATCTCAAGTTAAGAACACATTTGCTTACAAAATGTTTCCTCTACATTCGCGCCCGATAAGGGACTTGAACCCTTGACCTCAGGATTAAAAGTCCCGCGCTCTACCGACTGAGCTAACCGGGCCATGATCTGTTCACGACATTACGAGCAAAGCAAGCGATTTCTGTGTATATTGGCATTTTAACATTTTGCTGCCTACTTTTGGAATGCGTGCAGGTCTACACCGCTACGGTTCTGGTGCCAAAATCAAGTAAGTCTCTGTACTAGTCGAAAGCAAGCACTTTTAGTATCTTCCACACTTTGACTATAGTCATTTACACATTTCATTGCTGAGAAAGGTTCTAGTTCATTTACTTGTTCACAGCCCTCTGAGGAGCTATCAAAAATTGCCGACGACGAAGATTATTTCACTCCATCGTGGCGGGGTATTGGTTAAAGTTTTCAACTAGCAATAATCACATCTCGGTAGACCCTCATTGATTATGATATTGCCACTGCGCAAAGCTAACCACGTCTAGTTTCACCAAATCATTTCAAACAGCTTGTACTTGAGAAGTAGGTTAGTACCCCATTCCTTGTACAAAACATCTTTGGGTTGAATTAACTTCGAAAAGTGAAAAAAAAATGGGTCTATCTATTTCGACCATTTAGGGACGATTATTGTTCACTGGCCTGTTCCAGCTTACTCTCCTGATCTACGAGCAGGATCCGTTAGCTAAGTCGAATTTTTATCCACACTAGAATTCGAAATACAAGAAAGAAAGAGTTTATATTGAGGCGTCAACAAGTTTTTTATTTTAGGCTAAACGGTAAAACACAAATATTAAAGCAGTTGTGTCAAAGTCGTGCGCTAACAACATACATTATTTAGTTCTTCGGCACTCTATGGAAAAGCCAGATTTTCGAAAAAAATCACGATTCTCAATCAACATGAGTTCCAATGGTATTTTTTTTACAAATTTGGGTCATCGCAATTATTTGATTTCAACGACTCCGAAAGACAAATAGGAATATGTCAGAAGAGGGATTCGAACCCTCGCCCAGAGAACTGGACTGCGACCTGAACGCAGCGCCTTGGACCGCTCGGCCATCCTGACAAACAATTGACACAATAAACTAAATACCTATAAACTACACTGCTCTGCGCTATACGTTAAACCAGCAAATAAACTTATTGAAATGTTTCCACCCAGGATCGAACTGAGGACCTTCAGCGTGTTAGGCCGACGTGATAACCACTACACTATGGAAACTGTTATTAACTTGGAAATGTAACCAGAAGAAACCTTTAAAGTTTATTACCCTACTTCACTTAGGAAAAAGTTTCCCACCAGTAGTCTGAAATTACTGTGTAAATGCTTGAATCCTACTTAAGTCCGGGACAACAATTATTGACACATCTGAGGAGCTTATTAAGCATCTGTAGTGTAGTGGTTATCACGGTTGTCTTACACACAACAGGTCCTCAGTTCGATCCTGAGCAGATGCACGAATCCATATATTTATAAATCGAATTATTTTTCCTTGTCAGTCTGAAATCAAGTTTAAAATTAGGGACTTGTTCCAGTGGAAAGCTTGAGAGCCGTGCAAACGGCAATATTCCACGGAGTGCACATGGTAATAGTTTCCCATTACTGGCTTGTACAAATCTCAAGTTAAGAACACATTTGCTTACAAAATGTTTCCTCTACATTCGCGCCCGATAAGGGACTTGAACCCTTGACCTCAGGATTAAAAGTCCCGCGCTCTACCGACTGAGCTAACCGGGCCATGATCTGTTCACGACATTACGAGCAAAGCAAGCGATTTCTGTGTATATTGGCATTTTAACATTTTGCTGCCTACTTTTGGAATGCGTGCAGGTCTACACCGCTACGGTTCTGGTGCCAAAATCAAGTAAGTCTCTGTACTAGTCGAAAGCAAGCACTTTTAGTATCTTCCACACTTTGACTATAGTCATTTACACATTTCATTGCTGAGAAAGGTTCTAGTTCATTTACTTGTTCACAGCCCTCTGAGGAGCTATCAAAAATTGCCGACGACGAAGATTATTTCACTCCATCGTGGCGGGGTATTGGTTAAAGTTTTCAACTAGCAATAATCACATCTCGGTAGACCCTCATTGATTATGATATTGCCACTGCGCAAAGCTAACCACGTCTAGTTTCACCAAATCATTTCAAACAGCTTGTACTTGAGAAGTAGGTTAGTACCCCATTCCTTGTACAAAACATCTTTGGGTTGAATTAACTTCGAAAAGTGAAAAAAAAATGGGTCTATCTATTTCGACCATTTAGGGACGATTATTGTTCACTGGCCTGTTCCAGCTTACTCTCCTGATCTACGAGCAGGATCCGTTAGCTAAGTCGAATTTTTATCCACACTAGAATTCGAAATACAAGAAAGAAAGAGTTTATATTGAGGCGTCAACAAGTTTTTTATTTTAGGCTAAACGGTAAAACACAAATATTAAAGCAGTTGTGTCAAAGTCGTGCGCTAACAACATACATTATTTAGTTCTTCGGCACTCTATGGAAAAGCCAGATTTTCGAAAAAAATCACGATTCTCAATCAACATGAGTTCCAATGGTATTTTTTTTACAAATTTGGGTCATCGCAATTATTTGATTTCAACGACTCCGAAAGACAAATAGGAATATGTCAGAAGAGGGATTCGAACCCTCGCCCAGAGAACTGGACTGCGACCTGAACGCAGCGCCTTGGACCGCTCGGCCATCCTGACAAACAATTGACACAATAAACTAAATACCTATAAACTACACTGCTCTGCGCTATACGTTAAACCAGCAAATAAACTTATTGAAATGTTTCCACCCAGGATCGAACTGAGGACCTTCAGCGTGTTAGGCCGACGTGATAACCACTACACTATGGAAACTGTTATTAACTTGGAAATGTAACCAGAAGAAACCTTTAAAGTTTATTACCCTACTTCACTTAGGAAAAAGTTTCCCACCAGTAGTCTGAAATTACTGTGTAAATGCTTGAATCCTACTTAAGTCCGGGACAACAATTATTGACACATCTGAGGAGCTTATTAAGCATCTGTAGTGTAGTGGTTATCACGGTTGTCTTACACACAACAGGTCCTCAGTTCGATCCTGAGCAGATGCACGAATCCATATATTTATAAATCGAATTATTTTTCCTTGTCAGTCTGAAATCAAGTTTAAAATTAGGGACTTGTTCCAGTGGAAAGCTTGAGAGCCGTGCAAACGGCAATATTCCACGGAGTGCACATGGTAATAGTTTCCCATTACTGGCTTGTACAAATCTCAAGTTAAGAACACATTTGCTTACAAAATGTTTCCTCTACATTCGCGCCCGATAAGGGACTTGAACCCTTGACCTCAGGATTAAAAGTCCCGCGCTCTACCGACTGAGCTAACCGGGCCATGATCTGTTCACGACATTACGAGCAAAGCAAGCGATTTCTGTGTATATTGGCATTTTAACATTTTGCTGCCTACTTTTGGAATGCGTGCAGGTCTACACCGCTACGGTTCTGGTGCCAAAATCAAGTAAGTCTCTGTACTAGTCGAAAGCAAGCACTTTTAGTATCTTCCACACTTTGACTGTAGTCATTTACACATTTCATTGCTGAGAAAGGTTCTAGTTCATTTACTTGTTCACAGCCCTCTGAGGAGCTATCAAAAATTGCCGACGACGAAGATTATTTCACTCCATCGTGGCGGGGTATTGGTTAAAGTTTTCAACTAGCAATAATCACATCTCGGTAGACCCTCATTGATTATGATATTGCCACTGCGCAAAGCTAACCACGTCTAGTTTCACCAAATCATTTCAAACAGCTTGTACTTGAGAAGTAGGTTAGTACCCCATTCCTTGTACAAAACATCTTTGGGTTGAATTAACTTCGAAAAGTGAAAAAAAAAGTGGGTCTATCTATTTCGACCATTTAGGGACGATTATTGTTCACTGGCCTGTTCCAGCTTACTCTCCTGATCTACGAGCAGGATCCGTTAGCTAAGTCGAATTTTTATCCACACTAGAATTCGAAATACAAGAAAGAAAGAGTTTATATTGAGGCGTCAACAAGTTTTTTATTTTAGGCTAAACGGTAAAACACAAATATTAAAGCAGTTGTGTCAAAGTCGTGCGCTAACAACATACATTATTTAGTTCTTCGGCACTCTATGGAAAAGCCAGATTTTCGAAAAAAATCACGATTCTCAATCAACATGAGTTCCAATGGTATTTTTTTTACAAATTTGGGTCATCGCAATTATTTGATTTCAACGACTCCGAAAGACAAATAGGAATATGTCAGAAGAGGGATTCGAACCCTCGCCCAGAGAACTGGACTGCGACCTGAACGCAGCGCCTTGGACCGCTCGGCCATCCTGACAAACAATTGACACAATAAACTAAATACCTATAAACTACACTGCTCTGCGCTATACGTTAAACCAGCAAATAAACTTATTGAAATGTTTCCACCCAGGATCGAACTGAGGACCTTCAGCGTGTTAGGCCGACGTGATAACCACTACACTATGGAAACTGTTATTAACTTGGAAATGTAACCAGAAGAAACCTTTAAAGTTTATTACCCTACTTCACTTAGGAAAAAGTTTCCCACCATTAGTCTGAAATTACTGTGTAAATGCTTGAATCCTACTTAAGTCCGGGACAACAATTATTGACACATCTGAGGAGCTTATTAAGCATCTGTAGTGTAGTGGTTATCACGGTTGTCTTACACACAACAGGTCCTCAGTTCGATCCTGAGCAGATGCACGAATCCATATATTTATAAATCGAATTATTTTTCCTTGTCAGTCTGAAATCAAGTTTAAAATTAGGGACTTGTTCCAGTGGAAAGCTTGAGAGCCGTGCAAACGGCAATATTCCACGGAGTGCACATGGTAATAGTTTCCCATTACTGGCTTGTACAAATCTCAAGTTAAGAACACATTTGCTTACAAAATGTTTCCTCTACATTCGCGCCCGATAAGGGACTTGAACCCTTGACCTCAGGATTAAAAGTCCCGCGCTCTACCGACTGAGCTAACCGGGCCATGATCTGTTCACGACATTACGAGCAAAGCAAGCGATTTCTGTGTATATTGGCATTTTAACATTTTGCTGCCTACTTTTGGAATGCGTGCAGGTCTACACCGCTACGGTTCTGGTGCCAAAATCAAGTAAGTCTCTGTACTAGTCGAAAGCAAGCACTTTTAGTATCTTCCACACTTTGACTGTAGTCATTTACACATTTCATTGCTGAGAAAGGTTCTAGTTCATTTACTTGTTCACAGCCCTCTGAGGAGCTATCAAAAATTGCCGACGACGAAGATTATTTCACTCCATCGTGGCGGGGTATTGGTTAAAGTTTTCAACTAGCAATAATCACATCTCGGTAGACCCTCATTGATTATGATATTGCCACTGCGCAAAGCTAACCACGTCTAGTTTCACCAAATCATTTCAAACAGCTTGTACTTGAGAAGTAGGTTAGTACCCCATTCCTTGTACAAAACATCTTTGGGTTGAATTAACTTCGAAAAGTGAAAAAAAAAGTGGGTCTATCTATTTCGACCATTTAGGGACGATTATTGTTCACTGGCCTGTTCCAGCTTACTCTCCTGATCTACGAGCAGGATCCGTTAGCTAAGTCGAATTTTTATCCACACTAGAATTCGAAATACAAGAAAGAAAGAGTTTATATTGAGGCGTCAACAAGTTTTTTATTTTAGGCTAAACGGTAAAACACAAATATTAAAGCAGTTGTGTCAAAGTCGTGCGCTAACAACATACATTATTTAGTTCTTCGGCACTCTATGGAAAAGCCAGATTTTCGAAAAAAATCACGATTCTCAATCAACATGAGTTCCAATGGTATTTTTTTTACAAATTTGGGTCATCGCAATTATTTGATTTCAACGACTCCGAAAGACAAATAGGAATATGTCAGAAGAGGGATTCGAACCCTCGCCCAGAGAACTGGACTGCGACCTGAACGCAGCGCCTTGGACCGCTCGGCCATCCTGACAAACAATTGACACAATAAACTAAATACCTATAAACTACACTGCTCTGCGCTATACGTTAAACCAGCAAATAAACTTATTGAAATGTTTCCACCCAGGATCGAACTGAGGACCTTCAGCGTGTTAGGCCGACGTGATAACCACTACACTATGGAAACTGTTATTAAACTTGTAAAATGTAATGTAACCAGAAGAAACCTTTAAAGTTTATTACCCTACTTCACTTAGGAAAAAGTTTCCCACCATTAGTCTGAAATTACTGTGTAAATGCTTGAATCCTACTTAAGTCCGGGACAACAATTATTGACACATCTGAGGAGCTTATTAAGCATCTGTAGTGTAGTGGTTATCACGGTTGTCTTACACACAACAGGTCCTCAGTTCGATCCTGAGCAGATGCACGAATCCATATATTTATAAATCGAATTATTTTTCCTTGTCAGTCTGAAATCAAGTTTAAAATTAGGGACTTGTTCCAGTGGAAAGCTTGAGAGCCGTGCAAACGGCAATATTCCACGGAGTGCACATGGTAATAGTTTCCCATTACTGGCTTGTACAAATCTCAAGTTAAGAACACATTTGCTTACAAAATGTTTCCTCTACATTCGCGCCCGATAAGGGACTTGAACCCTTGACCTCAGGATTAAAAGTCCCGCGCTCTACCGACTGAGCTAACCGGGCCATGATCTGTTCACGACATTACGAGCAAAGCAAGCGATTTCTGTGTATATTGGCATTTTAACATTTTGCTGCCTACTTTTGGAATGCGTGCAGGTCTACACCGCTACGGTTCTGGTGCCAAAATCAAGTAAGTCTCTGTACTAGTCGAAAGCAAGCACTTTTAGTATCTTCCACACTTTGACTGTAGTCATTTACACATTTCATTGCTGAGAAAGGTTCTAGTTCATTTACTTGTTCACAGCCCTCTGAGGAGCTATCAAAAATTGCCGACGACGAAGATTATTTCACTCCATCGTGGCGGGGTATTGGTTAAAGTTTTCAACTAGCAATAATCACATCTCGGTAGACCCTCATTGATTATGATATTGCCACTGCGCAAAGCTAACCACGTCTAGTTTCACCAAATCATTTCAAACAGCTTGTACTTGAGAAGTAGGTTAGTACCCCATTCCTTGTACAAAACATCTTTGGGTTGAATTAACTTCGAAAAGTGAAAAAAAAAGTGGGTCTATCTATTTCGACCATTTAGGGACGATTATTGTTCACTGGCCTGTTCCAGCTTACTCTCCTGATCTACGAGCAGGATCCGTTAGCTAAGTCGAATTTTTATCCACACTAGAATTCGAAATACAAGAAAGAAAGAGTTTATATTGAGGCGTCAACAAGTTTTTTATTTTAGGCTAAACGGTAAAACACAAATATTAAAGCAGTTGTGTCAAAGTCGTGCGCTAACAACATACATTATTTAGTTCTTCGGCACTCTATGGAAAAGCCAGATTTTCGAAAAAAATCACGATTCTCAATCAACATGAGTTCCAATGGTATTTTTTTTACAAATTTGGGTCATCGCAATTATTTGATTTCAACGACTCCGAAAGACAAATAGGAATATGTCAGAAGAGGGATTCGAACCCTCGCCCAGAGAACTGGACTGCGACCTGAACGCAGCGCCTTGGACCGCTCGGCCATCCTGACAAACAATTGACACAATAAACTAAATACCTATAAACTACACTGCTCTGCGCTATACGTTAAACCAGCAAATAAACTTATTGAAATGTTTCCACCCAGGATCGAACTGAGGACCTTCAGCGTGTTAGGCCGACGTGATAACCACTACACTATGGAAACTGTTATTAACTTGGAAATGTAACCAGAAGAAACCTTTAAAGTTTATTACCCTACTTCACTTAGGAAAAAGTTTCCCACCATTAGTCTGAAATTACTGTGTAAATGCTTGAATCCTACTTAAGTCCGGGACAACAATTATTGACACATCTGAGGAGCTTATTAAGCATCTGTAGTGTAGTGGTTATCACGGTTGTCTTACACACAACAGGTCCTCAGTTCGATCCTGAGCAGATGCACGAATCCATATATTTATAAATCGAATTATTTTTCCTTGTCAGTCTGAAATCAAGTTTAAAATTAGGGACTTGTTCCAGTGGAAAGCTTGAGAGCCGTGCAAACGGCAATATTCCACGGAGTGCACATGGTAATAGTTTCCCATTACTGGCTTGTACAAATCTCAAGTTAAGAACACATTTGCTTACAAAATGTTTCCTCTACATTCGCGCCCGATAAGGGACTTGAACCCTTGACCTCAGGATTAAAAGTCCCGCGCTCTACCGACTGAGCTAACCGGGCCATGATCTGTTCACGACATTACGAGCAAAGCAAGCGATTTCTGTGTATATTGGCATTTTAACATTTTGCTGCCTACTTTTGGAATGCGTGCAGGTCTACACCGCTACGGTTCTGGTGCCAAAATCAAGTAAGTCTCTGTACTAGTCGAAAGCAAGCACTTTTAGTATCTTCCACACTTTGACTGTAGTCATTTACACATTTCATTGCTGAGAAAGGTTCTAGTTCATTTACTTGTTCACAGCCCTCTGAGGAGCTATCAAAAATTGCCGACGACGAAGATTATTTCACTCCATCGTGGCGGGGTATTGGTTAAAGTTTTCAACTAGCAATAATCACATCTCGGTAGACCCTCATTGATTATGATATTGCCACTGCGCAAAGCTAACCACGTCTAGTTTCACCAAATCATTTCAAACAGCTTGTACTTGAGAAGTAGGTTAGTACCCCATTCCTTGTACAAAACATCTTTGGGTTGAATTAACTTCGAAAAGTGAAAAAAAAAGTGGGTCTATCTATTTCGACCATTTAGGGACGATTATTGTTCACTGGCCTGTTCCAGCTTACTCTCCTGATCTACGAGCAGGATCCGTTAGCTAAGTCGAATTTTTATCCACACTAGAATTCGAAATACAAGAAAGAAAGAGTTTATATTGAGGCGTCAACAAGTTTTTTATTTTAGGCTAAACGGTAAAACACAAATATTAAAGCAGTTGTGTCAAAGTCGTGCGCTAACAACATACATTATTTAGTTCTTCGGCACTCTATGGAAAAGCCAGATTTTCGAAAAAAATCACGATTCTCAATCAACATGAGTTCCAATGGTATTTTTTTTACAAATTTGGGTCATCGCAATTATTTGATTTCAACGACTCCGAAAGACAAATAGGAATATGTCAGAAGAGGGATTCGAACCCTCGCCCAGAGAACTGGACTGCGACCTGAACGCAGCGCCTTGGACCGCTCGGCCATCCTGACAAACAATTGACACAATAAACTAAATACCTATAAACTACACTGCTCTGCGCTATACGTTAAACCAGCAAATAAACTTATTGAAATGTTTCCACCCAGGATCGAACTGAGGACCTTCAGCGTGTTAGGCCGACGTGATAACCACTACACCATGGAAACTGTTATTAAACAGGAAATGTAACCTTAACTTGGAAATGTAACCAGAAGAAACCTTTAAAGTTTATTACCCTACTTCACTTAGGAAAAAGTTTCCCACCATTAGTCTGAAATTACTGTGTAAATGCTTGAATCCTACTTAAGTCCGGGACAACAATTATTGACACATCTGAGGAGCTTATTAAGCATCTGTAGTGTAGTGGTTATCACGGTTGTCTTACACACAACAGGTCCTCAGTTCGATCCTGAGCAGATGCACGAATCCATATATTTATAAATCGAATTATTTTTCCTTGTCAGTCTGAAATCAAGTTTAAAATTAGGGACTTGTTCCAGTGGAAAGCTTGAGAGCCGTGCAAACGGCAATATTCCACGGAGTGCACATGGTAATAGTTTCCCATTACTGGCTTGTACAAATCTCAAGTTAAGAACACATTTGCTTACAAAATGTTTCCTCTACATTCGCGCCCGATAAGGGACTTGAACCCTTGACCTCAGGATTAAAAGTCCCGCGCTCTACCGACTGAGCTAACCGGGCCATGATCTGTTCACGACATTACGAGCAAAGCAAGCGATTTCTGTGTATATTGGCATTTTAACATTTTGCTGCCTACTTTTGGAATGCGTGCAGGTCTACACCGCTACGGTTCTGGTGCCAAAATCAAGTAAGTCTCTGTACTAGTCGAAAGCAAGCACTTTTAGTATCTTCCACACTTTGACTGTAGTCATTTACACATTTCATTGCTGAGAAAGGTTCTAGTTCATTTACTTGTTCACAGCCCTCTGAGGAGCTATCAAAAATTGCCGACGACGAAGATTATTTCACTCCATCGTGGCGGGGTATTGGTTAAAGTTTTCAACTAGCAATAATCACATCTCGGTAGACCCTCATTGATTATGATATTGCCACTGCGCAAAGCTAACCACGTCTAGTTTCACCAAATCATTTCAAACAGCTTGTACTTGAGAAGTAGGTTAGTACCCCATTCCTTGTACAAAACATCTTTGGGTTGAATTAACTTCGAAAAGTGAAAAAAAAAAGTGGGTCTATCTATTTCGACCATTTAGGGACGATTATTGTTCACTGGCCTGTTCCAGCTTACTCTCCTGATCTACGAGCAGGATCCGTTAGCTAAGTCGAATTTTTATCCACACTAGAATTCGAAATACAAGAAAGAAAGAGTTTATATTGAGGCGTCAACAAGTTTTTTATTTTAGGCTAAACGGTAAAACACAAATATTAAAGCAGTTGTGTCAAAGTCGTGCGCTAACAACATACATTATTTAGTTCTTCGGCACTCTATGGAAAAGCCAGATTTTCGAAAAAAATCACGATTCTCAATCAACATGAGTTCCAATGGTATTTTTTTTACAAATTTGGGTCATCGCAATTATTTGATTTCAACGACTCCGAAAGACAAATAGGAATATGTCAGAAGAGGGATTCGAACCCTCGCCCAGAGAACTGGACTGCGACCTGAACGCAGCGCCTTGGACCGCTCGGCCATCCTGACAAACAATTGACACAATAAACTAAATACCTATAAACTACACTGCTCTGCGCTATACGTTAAACCAGCAAATAAACTTATTGAAATGTTTCCACCCAGGATCGAACTGAGGACCTTCAGCGTGTTAGGCCGACGTGATAACCACTACACTATGGAAACTGTTATTAACTGTCAAAAAAAAAAAAAAGTGGAAATGTAACCAGAAGAAACCTTTAAAGTTTATTACCCTACTTCACTTAGGAAAAAGTTTCCCACCATTAGTCTGAAATTACTGTGTAAATGCTTGAATCCTACTTAAGTCCGGGACAACAATTATTGACACATCTGAGGAGCTTATTAAGCATCTGTAGTGTAGTGGTTATCACGGTTGTCTTACACACAACAGGTCCTCAGTTCGATCCTGAGCAGATGCACGAATCCATATATTTATAAATCGAATTATTTTTCCTTGTCAGTCTGAAATCAAGTTTAAAATTAGGGACTTGTTCCAGTGGAAAGCTTGAGAGCCGTGCAAACGGCAATATTCCACGGAGTGCACATGGTAATAGTTTCCCATTACTGGCTTGTACAAATCTCAAGTTAAGAACACATTTGCTTACAAAATGTTTCCTCTACATTCGCGCCCGATAAGGGACTTGAACCCTTGACCTCAGGATTAAAAGTCCCGCGCTCTACCGACTGAGCTAACCGGGCCATGATCTGTTCACGACATTACGAGCAAAGCAAGCGATTTCTGTGTATATTGGCATTTTAACATTTTGCTGCCTACTTTTGGAATGCGTGCAGGTCTACACCGCTACGGTTCTGGTGCCAAAATCAAGTAAGTCTCTGTACTAGTCGAAAGCAAGCACTTTTAGTATCTTCCACACTTTGACTGTAGTCATTTACACATTTCATTGCTGAGAAAGGTTCTAGTTCATTTACTTGTTCACAGCCCTCTGAGGAGCTATCAAAAATTGCCGACGACGAAGATTATTTCACTCCATCGTGGCGGGGTATTGGTTAAAGTTTTCAACTAGCAATAATCACATCTCGGTAGACCCTCATTGATTATGATATTGCCACTGCGTTTCACCAAATCATTTCAAACAGCTTGTACTTGAGAAGTAGGTTAGTACCCCATTCCTTGTACAAAACATCTTTGGGTTGAATTAACTTCGAAAAGTGAAAAAAAAATGGGTCTATCTATTTCGACCATTTAGGGACGATTATTGTTCACTGGCCTGTTCCAGCTTACTCTCCTGATCTACGAGCAGGATCCGTTAGCTAAGTCGAATTTTTATCCACACTAGAATTCGAAATACAAGAAAGAAAGAGTTTATATTGAGGCGTCAACAAGTTTTTTATTTTAGGCTAAACGGTAAAACACAAATATTAAAGCAGTTGTGTCAAAGTCGTGCGCTAACAACATACATTATTTAGTTCTTCGGCACTCTATGGAAAAGCCAGATTTTCGAAAAAAATCACGATTCTCAATCAACATGAGTTCCAATGGTATTTTTTTTACAAATTTGGGTCATCGCAATTATTTGATTTCAACGACTCCGAAAGACAAATAGGAATATGTCAGAAGAGGGATTCGAACCCTCGCCCAGAGAACTGGACTGCGACCTGAACGCAGCGCCTTGGACCGCTCGGCCATCCTGACAAACAATTGACACAATAAACTAAATACCTATAAACTACACTGCTCTGCGCTATACGTTAAACCAGCAAATAAACTTATTGAAATGTTTCCACCCAGGATCGAACTGAGGACCTTCAGCGTGTTAGGCCGACGTGATAACCACTACACTATGGAAACTGTTATTAACTTGGAAATGTAACCAG
The DNA here is from genome assembly GCA_022539655.2 of Ceriodaphnia dubia. Classification (NCBI taxonomy): domain Eukaryota; kingdom Metazoa; phylum Arthropoda; class Branchiopoda; order Diplostraca; family Daphniidae; genus Ceriodaphnia; species Ceriodaphnia dubia. Next base: position 185,682 of record JAKUCG020000248.1, on the reverse strand, counting down.
AAGAAACCTTTAAAGTTTATTACCCTACTTCACTTAGGAAAAAGTTTCCCACCATTAGTCTGAAATTACTGTGTAAATGCTTGAATCCTACTTAAGTCCGGGACAACAATTATTGACACATCTGAGGAGCTTATTAAGCATCTGTAGTGTAGTGGTTATCACGGTTGTCTTACACACAACAGGTCCTCAGTTCGATCCTGAGCAGATGCACGAATCCATATATTTATAAATCGAATTATTTTTCCTTGTCAGTCTGAAATCAAGTTTAAAATTAGGGACTTGTTCCAGTGGAAAGCTTGAGAGCCGTGCAAACGGCAATATTCCACGGAGTGCACATGGTAATAGTTTCCCATTACTGGCTTGTACAAATCTCAAGTTAAGAACACATTTGCTTACAAAATGTTTCCTCTACATTCGCGCCCGATAAGGGACTTGAACCCTTGACCTCAGGATTAAACCCTAGGCTGCTATCTTGATCTTGTTTAGATAGGGAACGTAGCCTCGGGAGGTGGGTGGATAAATTCACAACGCGTGAAACAACGCCGTAGGCTACTTACAAACCGTACTGCGCCTCAGCCAATCACAAATTTTATATTTTTCTTCTACAATTCAAACGCTTTCCTTACCAATCGCATTTGAATATCTCTGAACAGACAATCCTGTCATAAGATAAAATAGAAAATCGGTGGCAACTTCAATCTTCAAAAACATTGATGTTGCTATTGCTTCTTTCAAGATGCTACCTCGTTGTACCACCTAGCATTAGAAAATTGGTAGACGCACGAATCCCTAAGACTGCAATGCTGCTATTTTCATAATTCCACATATCTATGCCATCTAACCGATGTTAGAAAATTGGTAGAAACTTTTATTTTCTTCGAAAAGTTCGATGTTGCCACTTTCAAGAGGATACCTCGCTTGTTTTCTTGGTCCCTTCTCTCCTGTTATGTGGAACAGCATGCCCACTATCGAGAGGTGTAACGGATCCAGAGGAGGGGGGGTTTAAAAAGATTTAGACAAAAAATGCTGTGGAAGAATTCTCTTAGGGTGGTCATCGTCAACTGCTGCTTCTTTAACTGGGTTTCTGTCATTGGAAACTGTTTTAGTGCTGAGTTTATTAATAAGGGCATTCATAGGAAAGCTTCCCTACTAACACAGCCATGTCAGTGTTACATCCCATGGATGTACCCAATGGGATATTGGACGTAAAACTTGTACGTCCTTTGAACATCTTAGGGATATCCATATTACCGCTCCAAACGATATAGATTAGGGATATCCCGTGTATATACCAGGCGTACGTAAATGGGACATAGGGGGGGATATACCATTTTCATATAAGTTTGGCTCATGTAGCCACTAATAAAGCTGATTTTCTCTTTTAAATTTCCTAATTTAGGATAGATAATTATATTTAATTATTATTTTATGGTTTCCTGATGGTATCTTGATACTTCAGGATGGCCCACCTCCTTTACCTCTTTGGGTAAAGAGTATCAGTAAGGTGAGCTTCTCAATAATTTAATCAAGTCAATCATCCAATCGGATGTTAACTTGCTTTGCCCATAGTAATGGGCTTGTACTAGACTAGCCAGTACAAATTATGCTGAGGATCAAGTCAATTTTATAAAGATAAAAATATCAGTGTCTTTGATAGTGCTATGTACTCATAGAAACTTCATAACATGTTGGTGCCTATAATACCGATCTACCTATACTTAGTATCAGTCGATGCATTAGCTCATTTCGTGAATAGTTCTTAAATCTAAATTAGGGGGAAAATGATCGTGCTCGAGTTCGCTTCATTATTCACGCGTTCAGCAGCATTTTCATGTTCTGAATTAACCTATCGTATTTTAACATCCTACCTACATCCAATTTACATACTACCAAGGAGATTGTCCTTAGAATTTTCCATCCGATACGAAGTCCAATAACGGACATCCCGCCGACATACCATTTAAATGCATTTCGGTATCCTTTTTAAAAACATAAAATTATATCCAATGAACATTGTACATCTATTCTACTCGGAAGAGTAGGATATCGGCCTTTGTCGATAGTTTTCTCAAAATTTCGGTTCGGATCGCGTCCGAGTTTTAATGTCCTACAAATGTACGCTGTCTATCCTACTTCGAACATAGCCTATATTCTTATTGCATCCAATAATTTACATCCTATAAATATAATCAGGCTATCCCAGTTGGTGGAGGATGACTTTCGGATGAATCTACATACTGGGAATGTAAACGGGATCCGCTGTGTTAGTAGGGTTTCAACTAATCTAGGCTATCATCTATAACGACTGATATAAGAAGGAGGAAGATGTAAATTATAATTGCCAAAAATGCTAGAAATACAATTTAGAAGAAATAAGATTAAATTTGACAGATCCGAGTTAACTTATATAATAAGATAGGAATTAATCCTTATGGCTCGCTTATGGGGTGGGGATAGAAATCATAAAAACCCTTTTGTTGTAGCACCATTCAGTCTTCGTCAGTTCTCACGTTGCTACTACCAAAAAGCTATTCTTAACTATGTAGGAGATTTCATGTTTTCGTTTATAGTAGCAACATGTATTCTCCAAAATTCCAATGTTCCTACAGGTAAGATGCTACTACGAAGTATCCTTTTGAGGAGGGGACAGAAATCATAAAAATTATTTATTTGTAGCAACATTCTAGGTTGGTTGGTTCTTCATAATTGAAAGTTGCTAATAACAAGATGTTACTCTTTAAATAAAGAAAGTTAGGTAAACATTTTCTTCTCTTTCTACTGTATGTTAAGTTGTATTCATCATATTTTATTTTTCAACTAATTAGCCCAGGTAAAAATCTAGGGTGAGATACTATAGAGTTACTATTGTATACAATTCCCAGTTTAAAATGTTCTATACAAGTGTCGAAAATATTATAGATTATTATAGTTTTTTACGTAGTTTTTACATGTAAAACTATAGAAAAACATAGAAAATCTATAATATTTTCGACAACTCTATGGAACATTTTTAACTGGGAATAGATTTCAGTGGTAAATACTGAGTATACTGTGTGGTATATAGATAGATACTGTGCCTACTATAGAGAATCTACTGAGCGCTGTATGCTTTATTGAGTTTTCTATAGAAAACTACTGTGTTCTCTATAGGAACTACTGCGTTCTCTATAGAAACTACTGCGTTCTCTACTGAGAAACTTACTATACTGAGAAACAAGTTCATTACTTTATTTATCTTAGTTTAAAATCCAGACTCGACTGTAAATCTTCATACAGTAAATCAATTCATATTATTGACTGTCTTGTGAGGAATGTTTTTTATCTCCATGGTTTTGCCTACAAAATGCTCTGACGGAAAATTAGGGTAATAATTCTATGGTTTCAGGTAAAGTCTTGATAATTTAGTACGAACTACTAAGGTTTTCTAAATGATAGGCGTTCAGAAGTAATGTGTGATTTTTCGATAGCCATAAGATATCAGAAAAATTTTGTACATTTTGTATTCCAAGTTGAAATTTTCTAAGTATTCCACAGTTGAGATGACACTCAACTCAAATTACAATTCTTATAACTATTGTACTATGTGTACTAAGTAAGAATGATAGCCAAGTTGAATAAGAGGCTGACTCGTGATACAAATACCAACGATTGTATTTACTATTGGGTTCGGATCTGCAATTTTTGAAAACCTTTATAGGGTTTGGGGTTATAGATTTTAGCATTATCTAACGTTTTGTTGATAAGAAAATGTTTATTAAATGTTTATTTAAATTCTAGACAGAAAATATGCTGTTACTCAATAGACGTCACTATAGAAATCACTCAATAGGGAACTCAAAAGAGTACTCTACAGAGGTCCAAAATACTGTAGTATTGCACTTAAGATTTTCCTATTGTATTCTCTAGAAAAACAACAGCCAAGATTTTTACCTGGGAGGGTAACGGAAGGGTAATGGAATTTAAAACTGTATTACTTATCAAATCTTAAGTCTAATGCTTAAGGTGCTTATTACTTCAGCTCTGCAAAAAAAACAGTCCTTAATTTGCCTGGGTGGATGATCAGTTGAATCATGAACCACCCTTTCTACTCGTCCAGCACATACAGCACACAGTGTGTGTCCACAAAGCAAAAGTGCCGTATCTTTTTCACGGCTTCTGCAAATATTGCACATCAAATTATTAGCAAAGGGTCGGCTAGTTAAACACTGTTTGCAGAATTGCTGATTGAGCCATTGCCTACATTTACTTGGTGTATTACCCAAAATGAAAGCTCGTCGAATTATTCAAACATAATTTACTTAACAATACTTATAAAATCCCACATGTTTCCATGAGCAAATTGACAACAATCGTTGAACTAACGGTGAAATGACTCTATTCTGTTAATTGGTGCGTTTGTCGTCTTGACAAACGCTGATTCTTTCCGGTCCTTGTAGCAATCCAAAAACCTCCAAAATAAGTTAAAAGACGAGAAACGGAAGCTCGTATATCTGGAGTTTCTCGACGAATATCATCAGCTGTTTCAATCCTAATGCACTTTAAATTTAAATTATTTTAAACAAAGTGTAATTTTGATTTCAATTCAAAACTATTATCGACCACTTATCTTTTAGTGTTACCATTTGTTACTCGAAAAAAACTATTGACACCTAGCGATAGGGATTGGGAAACATGGGGACATCTGACGGCTTTTATTCAACACAAGGGTACGTGTGACGGAGGTTTTACAACACTTTTTTCATGGGGGTACGTGTGACGGCGGTTTTCAGAATAATTTTTAAAATCGGGGTACTAATGTCGGGTGTGAGGGTTCGTGTGTCGACCCCACATGGGTTCTAATGACGTGGGGGACCAATGTCCTCATGACAGCCATGACAGAACAACTTAGCAGACGACACTACGCGCCTATGGCCTATCAGCGAAAACAAATTGCTAGTTCATCTAGCGGTCAGGAATCACACGTCGTATGACAGTATGGAGTCGCCACCTAACGTCGATTGTTGGCATACTAACCTGTTATCAGTAGGTATTAAATGCTCTAAATTACTAAATAAATCAAGATTTTGAAGTTGATCAATATTTATTTTCAGTTAGCGAATATATAATGTAGCTTTTAATAGTTTATGGACACAAAGAACATTAAGGCGTCTAGAAATTTCATTTTAATCCGAAATGAAAAAAACATGCTTTTCCCAATTGATATTAAAGATATATTTCATTCTTTTCTGTGCAAATTTTTTTAGCGGCATGTGAATGAGGAACGCGAAACCTACAAGAAAACCGTCGACACCTTATAATGCGTGTTTATCGTTTTTCCTGTTAAATCTAACAAATTCTTTCGTTCACCCAGTCCGATGGTCATCTGGTGTTGCGTCATATTGCCCACTCTCGCAGTTGAAGGAAAACGAGCAGAAAATCCGTTTCACCACTCAAGAGATATCAAATAAAATAAGTTCTGCGAAGCATAGACTCGCTGCTAATGTCTGTATGGGTTGGGAACTAAATGGGGGAAAGCGTGCTGAAATGGCAGCCGTAATTATTCACGTCAAGTAAGGAAATTAAATCATACAATGGCACAAAGTAAACCGGATAAAGGGTGAAAAAAGCAAAAAATAAAATAAAAAATCTTGCAAGAATACGTAGAAAGAAAGAGAAGAAACAAATGAAGGTAAAAACTACCATGTCAAATATCTTGCAAACAAATTCTAATGATTTTAAACCCAAAGCGGTTAGCAAGGGCAAAGTCAGAGGAGGTGAGCATTGGCTCGGTAAAACTGATCCACTATCCGTTCACTAGCGTCGATTTACGGTCCGCAGCGAAGTCTTTATGCTAAAAAATATCAAACAGAAGAAATTTGATGATACAAAAATAGGATACAATCAAGAAATGTTTGAAAAATAGGGCAGCATACGACTGAAAGCGTTGGTGGCCAAATTAAAATTTGGAAAGTTATAGACACTGACACAACAAAGGAGGAGAAATAAATCAATATTGCAACCGAAACCCATTGAAACAAGCTAAAGCCATAAAAAAACTATCTCATTCTTGTTTTTAGCAGCGACATCACGAACACCAGAAAAGGCGAGTAGCTTTGTTAGTAGTGAGGGCAATGAGTGAGAAAAAGGTGAACAGAAACGAGATCGATACACTGAAGTAGATTCCAGAAAATCGACCGTTCGCGGGAAAAGTGATTTTTTAAGGGAATAGATTCACACGAGATAACCGTCAGAGTAATCCGGTGAAACGTAAAAGGATTCGAACGCAGTATAGGAACATAAAATACATTTTTCTTTTTATGAAAAATCTGCTTGTTAAAGAGTGAGATTGTGAAATTGTCAAAGAGTGGCAATTGTTGAACCGAATAATAGTGATTCTATACGCAATGTGAGAGGGACATATGGATTTTTCTTGTTGTTTTGTTTAGCTTATTTTTCTTCATTTTGGCAGGGGGGCGTGGCTGGCCAGAAGGCGACGCGGGTGAACGATGCCCGGCGTTTTTATCGATGGCGAGCCGTGGTGAGACAGGACTTTTTTACTGGTGCCACTGACGGACGGACTTCCCGCGCCGGCCAGTGGCGAGAGAGAAGCGCGCAGGACGGAACGGGTCAACGGTCGGCGTGAATTGATTGCACGCGGATTCTTACCGACCGGGCCGTCCGTCATGGGATCGCGTGGCATGACAGGACACGGGACGGACGGAGTTGATCGGCTAATTTTAATGGCCTTGTCTCTGATTTTCCTCTTGTTCTTCAAGTCACAGAAGCTAGTCGTTGCAGGGGAGGAAGAGGAAGAGGAGGGGGAGGGAACAACTTCCACTGTAGGGGAATGAGAGGAGGCAACCATGTGGTGGCCATTACGCCCCAGCATTCCCCCCGACGACGTTGCCGCCGCCCGCTTACTCGCACCTAGCGACAATCGCAAAAGACGAGAAGATGAGGAGCCTGCATGGCCATGATAGACACCACAACCCGAGCTCAGCAGCCAAGCATGTCTGGCGAAAAGAAATAAAAAAAAGAGAGAAAAAATTCACACACAGTCAACTCACAAGGAATCTATTATCTAATAAACTACGCTCTTCCCCAGCTAAAGGGTTCGAATAATCCCTTCTAAGATTCGCCATCAGTTTTAAGACTAACGTTAATTCAATAAAACTGGATGTGGGGTTTTAAAAATTATTCTGAACTGGACAGGTGTAACCCGTGATTAAGTGAGCGCGACAATGTTAAGCGCTTATCGGTTAATTCACGAACAACCGCCCCACCAAAGCTAGCGAGAAAAAGGCAATCTAAAGTGGTCGTGTTGACAAGCCAGTGAAAAGTAAAAGTTGTACCTTTTCGTCGTTGTTGTTGACCTAGTAACGCGTTTGTAGCCCGAAGACCCTTCGCCAGTCGCTTTACCGTGCTTGTCATCGTCGATGGTCTTCGGAGAGCCGCCGCCACCTCCACCGCTGCTGCTGCTCCCTTGCGACGTATTGAGAACTGAAGTTGCACTGACCGTTAATGCCGAACTCACTCGGTTTGATTTGAGCGGCGAAGGCAATAGGACGCCTCCGTGGCCGATCGTTTGCAACCGCTGAGATGTGCGGCTGCGAATCCTCGTCGATTCATCCGTCGACCTGGTGAAATGTCGCTTTTAAGAGACGAACGTCATTTATATCTTGAATGAAAAATATTTGTTACCTCAAATCAGAACTTTTGATTGCAGTTTTATTGCTCCGTAAAAGTATGACGTCATCGCCGTTCCTACTCGTTGGAAAAGAAATCATTATTAGACCAATCAGAATGGCTCACGAAGCTGCAAATAATTACTTGAGAGCCCCCGTGGTTGTTGCTCTGGCGTGCCGCCGCATGGACTTGATCTGCTGGAGGCGATCGCCTTGGGACATGCCGTTGATGAGGCATTCCTCGTTGAAAACGCTACCTTTTTTCTCCTTCAGCGGCTCCGGTTTGATGTTGGCGTTGGCGTTCGGGTCGACCGATGGCACATCCAACAAGCTGCTCTCAACCACCGAGATTCCCGTTTTGTTGTTGCCGACAGCAACTGAAGGGGTAGACTTGTCGTCCTTCATGTCTTCCAGTTTAAAACTGTCCAAAATATTCAAAATGCTGCGGACGCTACCGCTCTCCGTCTCCTTTTCGGTAGGGTTGACGCAAATCACAGACCGACAGTTGGAATCAACTAATGAAGCACCAGCATTGGTATTGTCGTTGTTTCTGTTAGCATTGTCCGCCCCTTTGGTGCACTTGGCCGACGAGTTCACGGTGCTTCCCGTGACGCAGATCTCCGACAAATAGACAGCCGGCTTTCCGGAAATACGACTGGTGTAGTTGGCATTGGAGTTGGCAGCGGAATCCAAGAGTTTGCGCTGCTTCAAACTGTGCACGGGGAACGGACAGACAATGCCTAGAGACCGATCGTTGTGGGCATTGTCGTACTCATCCTTTTGCAGCCACATTTGCAGTTGTTTGCTGCAAGGACAAAAGAGGAGAGCTCATTACCAAGTCTGTTCTATTATTCAAGTTTTGCTGTTGTGTTTGTTGCCAACCTTTCCACCCAAGTTTGCTGGTGACCAATGACGCAGCCAGGCCGGCAGATCCTCAGCCAAGCAATGGTCTCGTGGGCAGTCATGCGGTAATGCTTCATCATGTAGCAGGCGATAAGCGTACCCGTCCGCCCCAGTCCAGCTACAAGGGAGAAATGAGTGAAGAAAGGTTGGTTGGCATTTTGAGTGAGCTAGAAATAATTGGATGGTACCTTTGCAGTGAACTGCCACGGCGCCGTTGGTCGCCTCGCAAATGTTTAAGAAGCGATCCATGATCAAGTCGCTGGGCGTGCTTCCATCGGTGAAGAAGAGGTCTCGGTGCTGGAAACCACCTCGAGTGAAACGAGCTGCATCGTAGATTCGCTTGTTCAACCTGACGATGGTCGTCACGTTGTACTTGCGGAAATAGTTAAAATAAGACTCGGGGGTGTGCTGACCTGTGCACGAAAAGGCAAAACATAGTCAAATGCAACTTCTCTATCGACTCGACACGCAAATCAACCCTACCTTCTTCCTCGTTTTTGGTCGAATGCGGACCACAAAAGGCGATAAACTTGCCGGGGATGATCCAGTTGAAGTCGCCGTTCTCCACTCGCTAGAAAATCATCAAATCGTTACAATTCGTACGCGGTGGCGTTACTTTTTTCATATCTTTGTTACCTCGTAATGCTCGTATTCGTCGACGTCAAAGTCATTAAAATCGAAAAAGTTGAACTTGATGGCTTTCTCGATGGCATGCAGACAATCCAGAATGGAAATGCTATATTCGGCCCAGCCGTATGAAGCATCTCTGCAATGCAAATGCATTATGTAAACATTACAATTTTACTACTACTACTGCTACTACTATTGCGTTCCGATGCCAAAAAAGATTACACGTCAACTCACCTAAACGGTAGAAAGGATGGACTGTTGCCACTCGTCAGCAATCGGTAGGCCTCTTCAGGGCTCTTATTCAAATAAATCACCTGCGACAGGGAACAGAAGGGAAAATACGGCACGTGAATGTCAGAATGTAAAACGAAAAAGGAAGAAACGGAGGAAAAGAAGTAAGAGAAGGAGACGAAGAAGGAAAAAGAAAAGGCTTCCAAATTGAGTGTGCACGCCCGTTAGCCCGAGGGCTGACAACATTGTTCATTCAACGTGCGGACTGGAGGAGGAGCAGGCACACCACACCACGAGGAGACGGGTGGTGTAGTTAAAGGCGAGTTGATGGCAAAACGAGAAGAAAGAAAAAGGAAATAAAAAAGAGAGCTCAGCTCCGACTTACAGCGTACGAGCCGATTAGCATGGCCGCATTGGCCCGTTTGTGTTGGTCCTCGGTCGTGTAATGGACGATACTCTTCTTGGCTAGATTCGGCGCCTGAATAAAATGGAATAAAATACATCATCAGTCTTCCTCTTGAGAAGTCAGCCGTCAGTCAGGCTCCAAGTCTGGGGAAACGCCGTTCAGAGTGATTGGATAACGAGAAGGAGGGGATTTTTTCAGCGGGGGAAAAAAAGAGAAAAAAGAAAATGGCCACCAGTTTTTATATCAGTCCTCTCTTTAAAAAGGTTTTTTATTGGTTTTCTGTGGTCGTCCGCTCAATCGTTCCGCCGTAAATAATTGCGCAGAGGTGAAATGGGAGGTGCGGCTATCGCCGCCAACTAAATAGGACTTCCCGTTCATTCATTCGCCAACGCTCCAGGGCCGTTCGGTACACGAGGCAAACGAAACGGCGCACTTTCGGACGGGAAAAGGGCAGACAAAAGAAGAACCCATCAGCGGTAGCGCAAAATGGTATCCGGTAAAATTTTGCCTCTTCTTTTTGTTTTTGTTTATTTTTTTTTCTTTTCTTCGGACTTTTGCGAAAGATGCGAATGAGCAATCTGCGACGTGCCAGAAGGCAACTGGAGGAAAAACCTTGAATGCCTTCCAGGTCTCTCAGCAATCTGGCTGCCGTCGTACATTGTAATAACTGGCTTGTTATTGTGGCTCAGACACGGATGTTTTCACCTCCGCCTGACCTTGACTCCCTGCGCTACGGGCATCAAATCTAATCGAAAATCATTTCCAATTGACGGGCGCAACGAAGCGGTGTTTAAAATCCAGCCCTCGAGGGCTGGATGGAGAAAACACGTCGTTGAATATGCATATAACGGCGAAAACAACTGATTCATGTACCCAAACCTCCTCCTATTTTCAATTTACCCATGTCAGCAAGTTATCTGCACCACATCACTTCTCAAGACCATTATCTGTATCAAAGGCTACCCAATTTGGTTATTGAGTTAGGGATAGAGAGGGAATACAAAAAATGTTTACCTTCAACTTGCGATTGAGTTTGTGGCAGTACCGGTAGAGCATAGCCAAGTTAAGCGGCCCAAAGTCTGAATAAAAGTTTCTGTACACGAGCTGATCATCTATGCAGAAATAGTGGGTGTCTGGTGTGGATTTGGGTCTGATAGAAACCTTTAAAGTGGCAAAGTAGAGTTGATCTGCAAAAGAGAGATGAAGAGAACAATGGATCAAATTGAGGTCAAAGCTCACAAAGATTATGACGAAATCTCACCTTTGATGAACTCTGCAGCATGCACCAGAATGTCTTCTTTGTCGAGTGCAGTGTTCATTTCACACAGACTCCCGTGCTAGGTCTAATTTCAAATTGACAGTTGGAATACTTGCCACACAGATTAAATAGAGTAGAGTCAGGTAATGTTTTTTGTTTGATAGACACCAAAGGGCCTTCCCATTATCGTCCGGCGCCAACCGTGATCGAAACACACGAAAACACAATGAGAAATGAACGTGGGACTCGACTGAGGGCCAGGCCAGGAGGACCCAGGAGGTGTAGACCAGGCCAACAGGGGCTTGTCAACAGAGTGCAAGGTGCCACACACGTACACACGCAGACACACACACAAGAGAGAGAGAGATTCCCGTGGACAGAGCTCACAACCAAAAAAGGGAGTGGTGATTATTCGCCGTCCAAAGATATTTCAATCGTCGTCGTAACTTCCGCGGATGACTAGATTTAGCGACAAGTCGGAAAATGATGACAGAAATTGGCAACGAACGGTCGACTGACAAGTGTTTCGTGGGAGATTTCCTTTTTTTCCGTTGGAGACTTGCGCAGCAACTTCAAAAATTACAATACTTGGACTTGTTGGAGTCGATTCCCTGTCTCGCGAGACGACTACGGCAATGTTGCATGAGAGTCGAAATGAGATTCACTCGACCTCATAAATGCATCATTCGTCGGTTTAAAAAAGCTGATGAAAACAGGAAATATTTTCCAACCGGTTTTGAATATTCTACTCCAGTTTATACATAGAAATACATCGTTTTTATCCAAACAAAACGCGATAATTGACTGGGCCATCTATGGTCAACGCCATCTCTCGAGTGGCGCCAACTGCGCCGATTCTTTTTGTTTTGTTTGTTGTCCTTTTTTTCCTCCCTTTTTCTCGAGCCTGTGCGACGTTGCTATGTCTAAAATAAATGTAATAAAATTCCCGCACCAAAGTTTTGTCAAGCTCTGTTCTTTTCTAGTGTCAACAAAAACATTGGGCAGAAAAAAGTTGTCCTCGCTTCCAGTTGCTCGTGTCGTTCAAACATCCCAGAACGTGATTTTGTTTTCTTTCCAAAACTTCGATACGGACCATATTTGGCACGTGACCGAGCGTATAACTCTTCGACGGATATGGAAAAATATTACCCGCGGGCTTCTCTCCGAGGCACTCTTGACTCTCTCTCTCTCTCTATTTGTTATTTATTTTCATGGTGGTTTTTTTATCTAATCTCCTTCCAACTCGGATGTCAATAAACGTCTAGCGGTATAGTTCAAACCAGCTCGTATCGTGACCCCAGCCCTGTCCCGGAAGACACGCATTTTCATGGTGGTATATAGCTTATGCCCGAATTCGAGTAAAACGGGGCGATGCGTCAACAAACAAATTAATAACAGACCAGAAATAGGCATTGGGTGGCATCACGTTTGGTGCAAAGATGGTTTGAATTGTATTTTCCATTCAGGAGATGGCCGTTTTCATTCTTTTTTGAATAATCAATAGTATATAAATAGGGCTGTAACAAACAATTTTCATCAGCAGCAAACAGCAAGAGCACCACTCCGACTAAGAGCGAGAAATCTCATCACCTTTTTTCACTCTTTTCCTTCTCAAATCTCGTTTCGCCCTGTTTCTTTTTTTTTTTGAGTCACATTCGCACGCTGACACAACAATCTCTTTGCATCCTCATCTCAATCCCACACACTCACACGCACGCAACACAACACACATGGATTAATCGTATAGTATAAATAACGGAAAATAAAGGCACAGTGTCCCCCTTCGAAACAACAATATAACTCGTTCTGCTTCCTAGCGGGGAAACGCTCGTCACACAACTGTGGGAAACCGGATCAGATCCTGCTGGCCGGCTTCCAGGAGGAGCCGCCCCATTGGAATTCCTCCTTTTTTCTCATATTATAATTTTTTTTTTTTTTTCGTTTTATTTCGTCCTTGGTTCAAGTTTTCTTTTTGAGAACCCAATTCTCGCTTTTTTTTCTTGTTTCATCTAGCGGGGTAAAACAATGTTTTTCAATAGAAACATTTTGGGTGGTAGGGTGTTGGTAACACAGACGGTGATGGCGGTTTTGTTTCTTGGGTTCGTAAATATTCTTCGTGCAGTGACGCGTGCTATTTCGAACGACATTTGGGCGGAGGGAGAACATACATCTGTACACACACTCACGAAACACACACCGGTGTCTATTGCTGGGGGGATAGGTCCGTCGCAGTGCAGAAAAAAAAGACAGAAATTTTTTTTGTCGACATATTTTCATTTTTCTTTTAATGGAGGAAACGCGACTTGAAATCAATCGATAGAATGTAGCAAAATATCTATTTCTTTTCGATATTTGTTTTTAGTAGAAGTTGAAGTAGTAATAGTAGTGGGATAGTAGATGAACCGGGTAATTTAATATTTAAAAAAAGGGAATTGCATTTAGGGTCATCGGGGCTATCTGTGATGGTGATATCGATTAGCCAATAGGAGCGAGGAACATGCGGCGACGACAATTGTCCACAATTGCGAATGCGATTTGGAGCTGGCCGACGAACGACGAGGTTCTGGTAGGATGGTTATGGTGTCAGCCACTTTGACGATGGACAAGACCTCGTCCTCTCGAATATCCGGTAACCTTTTGCTGATCATCTGGCGCAGTCGGTTGGCAACCGGTAAACACTGGGCCTATATAGTGCAGAGAGCAAGTAGTAGCGAGCGGAAATGTTATAACGTAATGGAAGGAAATGTTGTGATGTCGTGATGACTGATGGAGATGATGAAAGTTAAACTTTAATGAAATTGTGGGTTACCTTCTCGTGCGTGAGCATTTCGAGCGTGACGGAGTTGTTGACTCTCTGATCATCCAGAGCGGCCAGCCGTATCTGGAGGATGAGGTTCTCGTTCACCTGCTCATGGATGGAGATCCGGCACTCGTTTTCCGGCTGGATGGAGGCAAAAAACAAACAAACAAGGGGTTTATATATATATATATATATATATACTGTAATGATAACAAGGAATATAGAATGACATGCGAAATTCGATGTGATGGAACATATAGCGTGCTTTCCGTGAATAACGTAATGCCAGAAGCAGCCAGAGCAGCACGTACCTGTTCGGGAGGCGATGAATACATGAGCCTCTGGAGACCGGCCAGCAAAGACCTGGACACGTTGACATGCGTGAACTGGTAGATGGCCTTCTCATCGGTCTGTGAGTAGCCGACGAACAAGAAGACGCCAACCGATAGCGAGTATTGACCTATTGGCGATCATTAGGAGACAAAAGAGAAAGAGAGGTAAAATGAAGTTATATCAGTATACTTGAATGCCCTTGGTGGTCGGTTGGTTGGTTTGCCATTTCCCTTCCCATATACAACTACCGACGCTCTATGCACCAACAGACTTTGATCGATCCAATCGGTTGGGCCTTTGCATCATTGATGAACTTTTCGGGGCGAGGTAGGATATAAAGTGAACGGGAATGAGACGGACTCGCCCCGGAACGGTAATACATCGAAAGATAGCGATCCTTCATTATTCAAAAACAACTGGCATCTACTAGTACCGCAGAGTAGTATCGTATAGCTCTGCTAGCGCTACTGTACGCCTCAGATGATCATCGAGACTGCTATGAGGTCAATCGTATGAAAGATTAGAGATAAACAATGCATGAACCCAAACAAAAGTCAGGAGAGGAGACGGAAAGTCGGGATGACACCGCACATCGATCGTCGAATGTACATCCTTCAAGATCACGTATAGGTTATACGTCCATATGTTATTATATATACCTGGATCAGGTTTCGCGCAGACTAGAGCGCCGGAGAAACAGAGACATTCCCCTCTATAGGCTTGAAAAGCCGTGGCAGCGTGAGCGTAGACTGCGGCCGATGTCTGGCAGGGTTTCCGTTGGGCGCAATCGGCGATCGAACAGGTCACAACTTGGCCGGCACCGCATCGGCACAATTCCGAACAGTCTGGATCGTCGTCGTGGTACAACTTTTCATTTTTTTCGCCGCAACAAAATAGAAAGGAAAAACGATGAGAAAAAATACGAGGAAATTTTATCAATAATGGAAAAGCCGCGCGATTTGAATAAAAGAATAGAATTGTGTCAATATTTTAGAAGCCGCCATCATTCGATTCAATATTGAGGCTTACCCTTTTACTGGTGCCTTCTGGGAAATGAATAACGCGCTTGTTGGGACGTTCCAGCGTGCAAAATTCTGTCGATTGACGCAACATAATATAGAACCATTAGCGTTTTTGAATTGTTCACGTCACGTCGAGCTTGTTCCGTCACGTAAACGGAATCATTTCGTTGTATTTTTTTTCCACGAAGAAAGAAGAGTTAGTAAAAGGGAAAAAGAACAAAGAAGACGAACGGAAGGCGGAGAAGAAGAAGAAAGACATTAACATGTTAAAAGGTTAAGGCGTTTTTACTGGCTGGAATGGTAGGTCGGGTGATGATCTCGGTTGTGGAAGGGCTGGTGACCGTGCTGATGAACCGCGTACCAGCTGTCGATCCGCTCGTCACGGCCGTCGTGGCATCCGGTGACGTCGGAAATCGCTGGCCGTTGGTAGCGGGCCGTTGCGTCTTCCTGGGCACGACGACAGTGAAAAGGTGTTGAGGATCTTCGTCGACGTTCCCCGTCGAATGATGAGACTCTCTCTCTCGGCCGGCCGTCGTCATGCTTCCGGACGGTGAGCCGCCGCCGTCTCCGGATGGCGCCATGGTCGGCGTCGGTACGGTGACCACTTTGAGGTTCCCTTGGATTTTGTGAAAATCCCTCTGCGCCTCAACTGTACAGTATGTGCAGATTCAATCAATTATGAAAGTGATGGCAAGAAGGAAGGAGCGGGTCGCCGGCTCTTCTTCTTTCCCCCCATCCGTCCGCTCACTCACCGATCGAATGAAATAGATATATAAGAGTGGCGCGGAGGCGGACGGATGGAACTCAAAAGAGAGAGACAGAGCCAGCCAAAGAAGAGAGAGAAGACGGACGAAATGAATAGAAGAGTCTCGTACGGATCATCGAACTGACAAAAGCTCTCAATTCGATTGGAGTAGGAGCGCGGCAAGGCGGGAATGTCGAAATAGAGAAAGGAGAGAAAAAGAAGAAAAAGAAGAAGAAGATGATGATCGTTACCAACGCAAGGATTGAGCCAGAGAAGTCGTTGCCATTCGGTGCAATCGTACATGGCGGCCATGTCGCCCATCTGCTGTGCCGTCCGGCAGGTGCACGTCGTCCGCAGATCCGTGCCCAGGATGTCCAACACGGCCCGTCGGCATATAGACGGCGGCCCGGCGCAGCCTTTGGTTACGACGTCGACAGCGCAAGCCTGGACGTAAAACTCCAATCGAGGCCTTTTTTACGTAAAAGGGAAAGAAGAATGATGATGTTGTTATCGTCATTTGTTTCCATTTCTTTTCTCTTCACTCAGACCCCCGAAAATCCCCCGATGACGGGACTCGGGCCTATATTGGACAGCCTAGATTTTCCCTTTTATTTCTCCCCTCATATGTCAAGTAGTTACCACCCCAACTTGGACGGGCTATCACGATAAGACGACGGGCCACCCACCATCTTATCGATCAAATAACTCTGTACTACCACTACAGTATGTACACCCAATTGTCCCGCTGTTGAAGACCTCATTCCCAGGACGGTTTGCCGCTACTGTACTGTGTTTTTTTTTTCTTTTTTTTTATAGTCAGGCGGGTTACAACCGAGCGCGGGAAATTCAAAGAGTTTTCCATTTGGTGTGCTTTGATGGGGGTTTTTCTTATATGTTTAAGCCGGGCCGTGTGCGAGATTTCCCTTGTTTCTCCATAGGATTTATTACTTGCAATCCGGATGAGCTTTGCATTCTTCCGCTAGGTGATGGCAGCCCGGCATGCTGTGGTGGGCTGGACTGGCCTCATTACTGCCAAGCGCTGACGAGCCGAGACTACTACCGCCCGCTCCTGACGAAGGTCCAGCTGCCGGCGCTGGCAAGTGGTAGCGTTCTGGCCGCCTAGCGCAGTCCGGGTGGAGTCGCTCCTGGGCCAGCAGACACTCGTCGTTCCTGTTTTGGCTTTTCCTATTCAATTAAATTAAGAAGAGAAAAACGAGAATTTATCTTGGACTCTTCTCCACTTTCTTGTTAGCTTTCCTTCAACGGACAAGCTCAATTGAGAATGTCCGCCGACCGGGCCCAGACGGGCAATTCAAGCGATTGGATCACGGATCGACACTCTTTTGTCGCCTTAGCGACAAAAAAAAAAAGAAAAAAAAACGGCGGAGGAGGTCTCGGGTCGGACACTATTACAGATGTCTCTATCTTCATTTTTCTCTTTTACTTTTGGCGGGTGTTGTTGGAGTCGCTCTTGTCCAGCTTGTCGCCTTAATAGGACAATTCTTTTTTGTCGGTCGGGTTATTGCTTTGAGAAAGACGACTCCTACTTTTTCTTCTTCCGTCTTGGCGGCGGCGACGGTCGACTCCGATTGCCAACACCTACCGCGACGTCAAATGAACGGAGGGCGTCGGAACGATAGAGCCAGCCTTGAGAGAGTCTATATCGGTGACGATGTAGAACGGTCCTATATCGAGCGGTGCTAATTGACTGTGATACGTAATCCACGACGGCGGAGACGACGACGACGAGGAGGACGAGGAGAAGGAGGGAGTAAAAGAGAGAAAAGGGGTCGGTGGGCTTTTGCTTTGCCTTGACTTTATTCTCTTCGTCTTCTTCTTATATATATATATACTGCAGGATCGATTCGCCGCAGCCATGATGGTCGAGTGGCACGCACGCACACAAGACCCGGTCGTCGACGTCTATATATCCCCTCCCAACCCACCAAACTCTCCTTTTTGGCCCGTTTTCTTCAAGGTGCATCATCACCGACGGAAAACACACATGATCGATGCTGCTCTACCGTGCCGGCCCTCTCCGTAGACGCGCCTAAAGGCCTCTTTTGCAATCGGCCCGGCAGACGGAGGACGCCGGACTATGCTGCTGGCCAGCGGGTGGTATACATTGTTCTTGTTCTCTCATATTCCGGAAAGGTTGCAGCTGCTGGTCCATGTTCGTCCGCTGGCCGGCCCGCCCCTCTCCGCCATCAATATTCATGTCGAGTGGGATATAGCTTACGAGGAGAGAGAGAGAGAGAGAGGTGCCGCCGCCGGCGCGTATGTCCCTCTTATTTTATGGATAACTTTGACACAGCAGACGCACTATAATACAACAGAAGATATTTTGGCCCAGTAGAGACGCATCCGGGGCTTTTGGCCCTCCCTGTTTCAGGTCTTTCTTCTCTTTTCTTTTTGGTTTTTTTTTTTTCAAAGAAAAAAAGGAAGAAGGAAAACCAGGAGAACCATTAAGTACATACGGTGCACGTTCAATGTACCCAAGCAACCAACAAAAGAAGATAATTACGGCAACGATCCTTGTTGGAAAACAAAAGAAAGTCTACGGGCATGTTGGACGGCTCACTAGACCTCCGTAAAGGATATTTGATAAAGTCTTGGCAAAATCAACAAAAGGTTCATCGCCGTTCATATCTGATTTCGATAGGTTTCTATCTAGACTTAATCGCTGTTTGTTGTCGGGTACTTTGGTACTTTTGGAGATGTTACCACTAGACTGCGTGCGCGTCTCGACCGCCACATCAAAACCCTCGAAAAGAGATGAAAGTCTAAAGGTTCTTTGCGATTCCCAACATAATGCGTATTGTGTGCTGCTGTTATACGATAAGACCGTGCCCTTTCCGTCGGCCTCCCTTCCGGCCACTTGACTCGATGAGGCACGCGGGTCGAGTGGCAACGTTTCTTTCTTTTATGTCTGGACCATTCGTCAGCAAAACTATTTAGCATGCCGTGTGCAGAATACACGCCGACGACCCCCGATGAATGATGTGTGATAGACTGTACGACAACAACAGACTGCTACTACGGGTACGTATTATATACGTAGGGTATTATTTTACGTACGGTATCTAATGGCGGAACAATGGGACTCACTTGCAAACGCAGAAGGCCACTTCTAGGCTCCATTGTAGCGGCGCGTCTTTGTAGAATCCCTGGAGCGCCTGCATGCACAAGTCTCGATGGCAGGTGTCCGTCCCGCCGGCCATGAAGCCTCCGCTGTTGCAGTAGCGCAGAAACGGCTCCAAGTGCTTACGGCACTGGCCGTCTGATTGGCACTGAGTCAGAGCCCGGTGGCACGTGCTCTGATAGATGGACACGACTCGACCGAAACTTCCGTCCACCACATCGTCGCCACCAACTGGAAATTGCCGCGATTCCAATCACAAATTGTCAACACATTAACATAATGGAAGCCATAAAAATAATACGGAGAGAGAGAGAGAGAGAGAACGGAATCTAAACAGCCGCAATAATGAGCGCACGGTTGACGGCTGGCCATCAATCTCCAACAATGAATAGTCAGATTTAGAAGAAGAAGAAAATCAAAAATCAAAATGACGGAATCAAAGACAGGCGCTCGCTTTATAGGGAAGCAAAAAAAAAAAAGAAAAGAATCCCAACTCCGGAAGACGGCCATTACTGATTGAACGGAATAATATATAAAAATAAAAATCCCCTCTTTTTCTTCTATTTTAAAAGAGTGGAGAGAGAGAGAGAGAAAAAAAAAAGAAATCTTTTAACCAGAAAACGCGGACGACGTTGAGAAATCACGGAGAAAATAGGAAGACCAACGTTCAATGATTTGTCAATGCACTAGCAATCATCTCTCCATCGCTTCTCTTTTTTTCTCCCCCCCCCCCCTACCCTGCCGGCTTTTCGCCCGGCACTTTCGATTCTTTCCGCAACATCCAATCGAGCGGCCGGGGCCTATATAGCTCGCCCCCTTCCCCATTTCTCTCTAACCTTATATTCGCTGGCGTCTTTGAAAATCGTCGGGGTCGCGGGTCCTTTATAGCGTGTCCGGCACGCTTTATATAGCCCAGTCTAAAATGTGCTGGACGCGCGGTGTGCGGCATTATATGGTGCTAGGATCATCGAGAGGAAAAGTACAATGTTGGCCGCGGTGTCCTATCGAGAGTTGCCGACGGAAATATTACCTATAAATATATGATTGGATTTTGTTTCTCTCCCGCCGCGTCGTCTGTACTACAGAAACGCGCATAAGGCATATAACCATATCTAGTAGATCCCCGACCGGGCGGTCATCTCGCGTCTACTACACGCAATCTAAAGATCAACCGGCGAGGAAGAGCAAAAAGAGCCGGCCAACACGCTAGCACTGCTGGCCATATTTTCCAGCGCTAGGCAAATCCTAAGCTGCGGACGACATCATCCCGATAGTCTATAGTCTAATAGACCTAAGATATATACGTATAGATTTCCTCCGCCCTGCGAACGGGTTTGATCGTATGTATCCGGTATAGAGAAGTAAGACAGAGAGAGAAAGATGTCAGTAAAGAGGAAATGAAAGAAGAAGAATAGGGTGTTGATGGTATATAGCGCTCTATAACTCTATATAGGGCAATAAAAGGAGAAAAGAAAGGAAAAATAGGGTCGAAAATAGCGAAAGAGGAAGAACCGAATCCGAACAGCCGATAACAAGAAAAGATGTCGAATGGAAGCGAAACGACTAAGAGGTAGTAAATAGGTAGGAAAAGAAAAAAAAGAGGAAAAGAGGAAGAGAAAAGAGAGTAGAGACGGAGCCGATGGTGAGGTTTCGTAACGAGATTCTTCCCGACACCATCGAGGAAACGGTGCGTCTGTGATATACACAGAGAGAGATAGAGAGATTCGGGACGAGTTTTATAGAAAGAGAGAGAGAGAGCGAGAGAAACGGAAGCTTTCCATTTGGATTTCTTTCCTTCTTTTTTCCTTCTTTTTCCTTTCGATATTTTTTCAATTTCTCTCTTTGGAGTGAGTTTCGTGAGCAGTGGATGGCGTTTCGGTAGATGCTGTGCGCTGCTTTAGTCAAACCTACTGTGGTTGGATGATGATAGATTGCTGGCGGAGGAGTAAGAGGATGATGATGGTGTGGTGTAGTAGGAGCTGGAGTTGGTGTTGGTGTGGCTGGTGGCGGCGCTTCCGGCCGCGGCGGCTGCGGCGGCGACGGAGGAGAGCGACGAGGAAGATGAATGGTAACCGATCCGTGTGCGAGTCAGAGCGTTTTGCAAGAAATGACTGAAACGGGCTACGTCGATGGACCCGGCCTCGGCCGCCGCTCCGTGATGATGATGGTGGTGATGATGAGGGCTGTCCATCAAGCGGCTCTCGATCTGCCGTCCGTCCGTCTCCCTCTGGCGGTTCAGCGACTCTTTCCAGCTGCCTGTAGCGGCGGCAGCAGCATCATCATCATCAAGCGTCCGGTCACGAAGAAGAAGATCGGGACCAAGGTTGTGGTGGTGGTGGTGGTGGTGCTCGTGCTGGAGGGTAGTGGTGGTAGTAGTGCTAGTGCTGATTACGTTGGTGGTGGGTGTGCTGGACAAGGCGGTAGTGCTGGTATCAAGTGCTGGCTCGTTATTATCGTCGTCGGAAGTTGACGGGGAATAAGATAGAAGGCGAGTAGTAGCGGTCAAGGGGGAGGAGGATGAGGACAATAAGGACGGGGATGAATCGCGGGAACCGAGGGATCGGGCAACTCGGACGGGTATTAACGAGTTCAAAGGTGGTGGTGGTGACGCGGGCTTGTTGGTGCTACGAACATGCAAACTTTTCGCCGGGTAACCTACATGAAACAATATCGGGGTTCGACAACCAAAACCGGTTGCGATAGCAGCCCATCGATAATAAAAAAAAAAAATAACAAAAAAAAAAGTGGAACAGAAAAAAAAATAAAGAAAATCATAAGAAACATAAAAAAATCATAGTCGAATATTTTGCGCAACTTAAATAAGGCATGCTAAAATATTTGCGTGTGGTATATATATAGTATATTATTTCGTAGAATTGTGCGACGAAATAATAACAGTAATTGGAAAATCACCTAACATCGATCCTGCTCAAGGTGGTGGTAATATATATGTATAGAAATTTGTGAGTCAAAATGTTGTTTCTCTCTCATTTGTTACAGTTCGCGTTTTTTCGACGATGTAACGGTCGAGTGAATTTATCTAACGACGAAATAGTGATGATGAAACGGAGCGGACCCGTTTGAGAAAAAAAATCCAATTGAGGAAAATATAAAAAACAATTTTCCAAAAATAGGAACGAAAACATAACACACACACACACACCGCCGGCGAGATATGAAAGAGTTATAAATTCATTACAGTGAGAGCAAAAATTTTTTTCTTTTTCTTTCCTTTTTGTTTTGCGGTGCGGTGGATTTTTTTGGTGCCGTCAATCAAATCTTTTCCGGATGAGTGGAAATCAACAACATAGACACACACACACACAGCAAACCCAGCGAACGAACAGTATACGGTCCGTCGAAATAGTAATGAAAGAAACATCAAAAAAAGGAGTTCATGATTGGATTCCGATAGTCTGCAAAGTCGTCTCGTTTCGCTCTCTCCTCTCTTTTTTAGAAACTGAAGCTGAACAAGAGACGAATTGCAATTCTGCTAGAGAGAGAGAGAGAGAGACGGAAAACGAGATGAATAGGCGTCTCGAAAGCCGAATCCGAACCGACAAAGGCTCTAGCAACAACAACAACAACAAACCAGGAGCAGTACAAAGTTGCGAGTCGAGGATAGTACAATGCCGATGAGATGAAAGTACTACCAAAGTCGCCAGCAGAGAGAGAAAGAGAAAGAAGGGTTCACTCACCCACGCATGTATTGTTGTAAATGAACGAGTAGATGCGCTCGCATTTCTTCTGATCGGACCCTGGGCAGAAGCAGCCGAACAGCGGCGTCATCCTCAGTCCGCGCCAGGCGTTGTAGCACGTCTCCCTGATGTTGAAAGAATAAGCCGCAGCTCCGTCAAATCCCATGCAATTTCTTTTGATTGCAGTCGTAAATTTGCCAATTAGAATTACTTGTCGCGGCAGACGCCCGAGCGCAGTTTGCAATGCTCCCGGAAGTCGTTGTAGAGTCGGGTGCACGACGGATCTTTAACGCAGACGTCGAGGGCGTGAGTGCACGTCGGCAGAGCGTGAATCGGGTACAAGTCGAGTTCTGCCCGATGTTTTCACCCGAATAAAATTTAGAAAATTAAAAAGAAAAGTTTAGTTTGAACAAACCGTGGCTTATCAATATTTTGAAAAGCCGTCAAATGTCAAAGTGTCCGTGATGGCATCACTGTCATGACGGTCTATTGAGAAACGGAAAAGGTCACACAGCATTGGAGGAAAAGATAACGACGACGACGACGAAGAGAAAAGAAAAGAGAACGATGGTCCGGATCGATGTCTTTTGTGTATTCAGTCACTCTGGCATCCCGGGGTCTCTGCTGTCTGTAGCCTACTTGAAGAAGGTCTAGCTCACTCTCTTGTCTTTCCATTTTGTTTGGCTTTACTCTGGTTGGTGCTGCCGGCCCATCCGTCCACGACTTGATGGACTCGGAGAAAATGGAACACAAACCTATACGGGTGACATCTTTTTTTTCTGGCCTCTGCTCGTCTCTTCTCCCGTTTCTTTTTATTGTGATTCGTCTCGTCCTTATTGACTCGACCGCAGAGCTCTCTCTCTCCTTCTCGAGCGTTTCAATTGTTTTTATAGTTTTTCTTTTTCTTTTGTCTTCCACAACGGATAGCTAGCTATATGTCTCTTTTTCTCTGCCGTCCAGCACTTGATAGGTAATCGAATTTCAAGCCAGATGGAGCGTGACTGCGTGAGAGAGCTGACCAGTACAGAAAAGAAAAAAAAACCGGGTCGAAAAAGAAGAAGAAGAAGAAGAAGAGTAAAAGTATCTAACGTTCACATTGTGCGAAAGAAGGTTGGCCACATAGGGGGTTTCACCCGGGTACGGCCCAACAGGGAAACAATTCCATCATCTCGTCGACTCTGCTGCTACAAAGATCGCGGCGCGTGCCTGTTTCTTACTCCTCCTCCGGACACAAAAGCACAGGACGACGGACGCGCAGCAGCGGTCGGTTGCAGAATTCATCAAGGCCTAGCCATCTTGAGCATTCATCTAATTAGCTTGCAAGGAGCTCCTATTCGTGCTGCTCCCACTGGTTCCTTCTCTCTCTCTCTCTCTTTCTCGCCCACGTTGTCCGCTATACTAACTAAGAAGCAATCCCGCTCTCTCTCTCTGTATAGCAACTTGTCGTTCTCTATCTAGCCGCTATGGCACTCCCCTTTTGGTTTTCGGGGGTGTATACGTATATATATAGTATATAACCCGTTGTCGGACTCAGCCACCCACCTAGCCAGCCGCCGTCTCTTCCATTACAAGGCGGGACCTTTGAATCAGTTAGGAGACCTCCGACGTCGGTGGAGAGAGAGAGAGAGAGAGAAGGAGCGGAACTGGCGTTCATCAGCTATGCACAGAGCGCGGTCCCCCGACCGAATCAAACATCCGTGAAATCAAAAGAAATATATAGAAGTAGATAGACACAGTCGTCTGCATCTAATAGGGATCGACAATGAACGACCCGACGACGACGACTATCGTCTCCATCACAAGGGACCCTGATTGTGTCAATACAACAGACGGCAGAGACCGGAGAGTTGTTGACACAGAAAAAAGCAACTACCGCGACGACTATAGACTACTTTCGAAAATTGACGATCGTCGGCGTAGGTTGAATCTTCTCTCTGTTTAGACGGACCAACACGACACGGAATGAAGGAATCGCGGAGCAGGAGCAGCTGGAGGGAGCCTGCGTATATACATACCTTTCTGTTTGGAGACCATGCACGGATGATCGAAGAGGGAGTCGCGGAACGCGTTGCAGTCTGGATCGACGGATGGCTCCCGACATAGACAGGTCGGATGGAAGACCGGAAAGGCCTGCAGCGTTCGGAGACCGGCCTGGCATTTGGTCACCGTCGTCGTCGAGCACGCCACTGGAATTGTCCCATCGTGCGTGCGTAAAAAAGACAGGAACGCGGGAGTCGTTGGGAGCGACGATCGTGCCGATAGCGCCGACATATAAAGCAAAGAGTCAGAAAAAAAAAGCAAAAGAATACATAGATATATATACACAAATGAAAATGGAACAACGCACACTACTGCTGCTACACACGTCGTCTGTCTCTTTCGGCTCTCTCTGTGTGTGCAGCACGATTTACTACGACAAGACCCCCCACCAGCACCGACGGCGGATAATCAATAATCGATAGGTTAGCGTGTCTTTTGGGGCCGGGCTCGGAAATGAGCTAAGAGAGGTCTGCTGCCAGATGGGAGTTGGTACCTAGAAAACTATAGACTAGTGATGGGGGGCACGCGCGCAAAAAAGAGAGAAAAAGGCAGCAGGAGACTCTTTGACGACGACATGTACACACAACATCATTCTCAATTCCAACAAACGGCCGGCACGACTGCGACGGCGGCGGCGGCCGGCCGACGCAGGGAAACCTATAACAGATTGAATTCCACGCGACATAAACATGCAGATGGGAGGGGTTTGTAGTCGTGTACAGCTGCATCTGATCGACTGTTGTCCAAAAACGTTCTCTTGACCGCTCGCTCTTGACGGGACCAATATACCTTGAAATGGGATTTACTCGTTTTTTTTAAAATCCAAACCCGACGACGGATTTTCCATTTTACTCGTAGGCTGACGGGAAATTCAAGTCGTCGTATTTTGGAAACCGACAGGAAATATGACACCTCAATCAGATTCAGAGGGAAAAAAAGTCGAAAACTTGATGGAAAAGCGCCGTAATAAGCGCTAACCTTCTGACTCTTAAAAGCGTAAACTTCATTTCCCGGATAAAGCGCATACTAAGCAGACGGAGAGGAGGAGCGGGAGTCTGAGCGCCAGTAGTAGTCTCTACTAGTATAGTGGCTTCATTAAATATTTGGCGTTTTCAATGGCGCTGGTGAAAACGCTCCACTTGGCATCATTGATGAGAAAATTATATTCAACTCCTCTTCCGGCTGTTCCACCACTCCAACCCTCCTACGACCATAAGAAAGACGGGACGAACCGGTGAAACATAAGCTGCATTAAGGGTTCCACGACGACGTCAACGTCGTTTGATTCTTCTAGATAGTCTTCCTACGCATTTTCCGTCCTCTTTCATAATGAAACAATCATCAGCCGGCATGGCAGTAGTTTGCTACTAGAAGAAATGACATCTTCCCCCTTCAGTGACGGGGAATTCCACAGAATGCTCCCTTCCAAGAAAAAGGAATAAACCCTAGTCTGCATATGTGCGCATATGTGGGAGGAGCTCTATGTTGCTGCGCATTATTAACGGCACGAGAGGTTCGCCTTCGTCCACCTCGTCGCAAAAACCTTCCACAAATGCGACAAGAAATAAAAAAAGAGAACTTTACAGCAAAAAAAAAAATAAAAACTGACAAAGAAACAAAAGAATACGAGAAATCAATTATTGACGCGCGAGGTGCCGGTACAAGTCCGCTGGTCCGTGAGAAAACGGCCGACTGTCCCCCGGCCCACTCGATAATGGGGTCGCGTGTCTTTTGCAATGAAAATACAGTACACAAGCGCGTCTTTCGGGCTCTTTTGGAAAATCGCATCAATTTCGTCGCAGCAGGAAAAACAATTGAAAAGTATAGCTTGGCATAATATTACCTGTTTCCGGGCCGCAGATGTGCTGTATGACCGTCTCGATGGACTTGCAGGATGGATCCTCGGCGCACAGTTGATGGGCCAGCAGGCAGTTGAGGATGGCGCTGGCCGGTTGGCCATGATGTAAACCTAATCGACGAAAACGCGGCGATGCGGAAACGCGCATCGTTTGTTCGGACCGCGACGACCAAGACGGACCATAAAAATAAATAAAAAAAAGAGGGAGAAAGAAAATACACAACACGTTTAGTTTGGCGTCGTTATGTAATGAGGAAAGTTGTTGTTGCTAATTTGACTTCGCAACGTGTCGTCAACACCCCAAAAAGGGTGGAACAAAACACAGAGCGAGTGAAAGAAATCGATAGGAGCGCGACATTGATGGCCAGAATCAAACGCGACGAATGTGCGACACTCGGCGAGGAGAGAAAAAAAGAGGTATTTTTCTTTTTATTTTCAACTTTCTTCTCTTTTCATTTTCTTTTTAGACAGAGTTTTCTTTTTCAACACCCACAGTGTCTCCGCCCTTCATTTGCCCTGCTTTGTGAGTCAAATCTCTGATCGTTCTGCCTAGACAGACTTCTCGAGGTATATGATGGCAGCGCTTCTTTCCTGCAGCTGCTGCTCGAGGTCTGTTCAATGCAGCACCTATTCAGCATCAATCGAGACATCGACACCGAGAGCAAAGAATAGCTCAGCTTCTTTTCGATTTCAGCTATTCGACGAGGACGACGGGCGTAGATTTCCAGGCAGCGGATATAGACTGCGCGGTGAAATCGCCTTTTATCTAGACATATCCCCTCGTCGTCGTCTTTTTTCTCTCTCTCTCTCATTTTTAATTCTCGGAAATTTACAAGTGTGGCCATCAAGAAAAGAGCTAGAGAAATCCCACTCTTTCCCGACTTTTGCCGATTTATTGAGAGCCCGGAAAAGGGAACAATCAAGGAAATCATAGAGATTCTTAGCTGGTGGAGAGAGACGAGAGAGAAGAGGCTGGAAAATCAGAGAGAGTGAAGACGTGGTGGTGGTTGCTTTTTCTTTCCTCAGAGAGAAAAACGCCAGCACCACTCTACATAATAGCTCTCTATCGCAGGCTCTTTCTCTAGTTCTCTCTTTATTCCTTTCTCTATAGACGTCGTAGACTAGCTATAGCACTCTGCTCTTTAACCGGGCGCAGCAGCAGCATCAACGTAACGGTGTAGCATCAAGTCCGTTTTAACGGGCGTGCCACAATAGTAGGACTGCGCCATTTGTCGTCCTATAAAGAAAAGAAGAGAGAAAGGACGTCTCGAAGAACAATTTCGTAGGTCCCGTTGACAACAGCTTAGACGCAAATCAGCACAATATAGGTATCGAGCGCCGGGCGCACAATATCTTACTACTCGCAGCGAGAAACAAGAGACTTTTCTTCGTTGGAAAAAGTACGGTAGTCTATTGTGATACACTTTCCATCCGGCAGAAGAGAACTGTAAATACACTTTCCAGTGTTCTTGTGTTACTTGTTCTTCTTCTTCTTCTTCTTCTTCTTCGTTATTATATATCGCCATAACTAAAAATATCACGTTCCTCACTCGACGATATTGGATCCCTCGCGGGGACCATCTCTCTCTCTCTCTCTCTCTATCTTTGTGTACTGTAGACTTTTGCGGTATCGTTCCCTGATTCTTCTTTTCTCTTTATATAAACTATATACTACACCCGGCCCTGAGCTGTACACAAGCCGGGCGATAATCAAAAAAAAAACTGAAAAGAGAAAAGAGAGCGAGAGATGATATGGGGGTTCAATTTCTGAAGGAGGGATGAGGCTTAAAGGGAGTGGGCCGGAGAGTGAAATCAAAGGAATATGGGGGGAGGTAAGAAAAACCCAGTGCGAGTGGGAAGAAAAAGAAGAGAAAAAGTTATCGGCGAACCAGATCTAGTCGTCGTCGTCGTCGTGTCTCTCTCTTCCGCACTCTCCGGGTTATCTGTCCAATATTCCGCACACGCTCTCTGCGTGACGCTTTTGAAAATAAAATAAAATAAAAAGAAGAAGAAGAGAGAGAGATAGAGACACAGATAGATACAGTATGGCAGAAAGAACCCATATATATCGACCCGATGTCTCTGTAATGCTCCTCTACTCCTACAAATGTCTATATCGAAAGAAGAAGAAGAAGAAGAGAAAAAAAAATTGTTGAGAGGAGAAAGAGAGAGATTCAATCACGGTGGGCCGGGTGTTTGAGTTAAGCCGGAGCGCGCCTTTTCGGAAAATGGCGGTGTATGTAGATACAAGGGGGGGGGGGGGGGGGTAGGGTAGGTGGATGCTGCCTAAAGGAGCAAAAAGAGCTCTTTACATATAGACAAAGACGGTGCTGAAGCTTGTTTAAACAGAGATTGAGAGCTGAAGCCTCGGAACGACTTGATGCTGCACTCAACTGTCGACGGGGAACGTGTGGAAAAATACCAGCCGGGAGGAAGGAAACCGCAGTCAGGAGTAGCAGCAGCAGCAGCTGGGACAACTTGTTCCCGTGCGGTTGTGGGGAATGTCGTGTTAATCATCCATAAACAACGAAGCGCATCGCCCAGCAGTCAGGACCTCGCACAACGAGCCAAGTGCATACTTGGAATTCACAAAAGTTTTCACTCGACTACGCTGTCAGAGTTCAACGCGTACGTGGCAGGTTTTGTTTCCGTGTTTCTCTCTCTTGTTGCAAAACAAAAGAATAATACTACGTACGTACAGACAAAAAGAAAAAAACGGGTTTCTTGAGAACGATTCCTCTTATGGATCGCTATAGATAATTACCCACTCGAGTTGAAGGGAAACATATCGGTAATGATATCTTCCTTTAGAAATGCAGAGAGACACCGGACCACTCCATCATTATATACGTCCAATGAGAAAAAAAAGAAGAGGTTTTTCTTCTTTTTCTTCTACCTGAACTCTATGCGAAAGGAAAAAGAAAAAGAAAGAAGACGAGAGAGAAGGAGAAAGAGATGGAGAGTGAGAGTTGGCAGAACTCTTCGTCTTTTATGCACGGAGGACATGGCGGACTCGCTAGTTAACTATTTACGATCGTCCTATCGATCTTCGGCAAACCGGACTTGCGGTTCTGACTCTCTCAAGTCCAGTGGTAGTACGGTAGTTTGCCTCTCCGCATCCGCCATCATGTCCGTAGAAAAAAAAAAAACCTCCAGTTGCACGGAGCCTTGAACACGCATTTCCAATCATGCGGATGACATAACCTGCAGCATCTGGACGTGATTTTTTTCACGATTTTGATTTCTTTTTATTTATGGGGGCAGCTAGGCCAGTGCGGAATCTTCACCATTCTCTTTACCTGTACCGGGCGTTGTCGGGACGTTATTATTGGCGTCCGGCGTGTGCGGATGGTGGTAAGGATGGAGCGGAGGAGGTGGCAGAGGATAGCCCAAGTCTAGGCTTAGCTCTGGGATGAATTCTGGGAAGAGGAAGTTGCTCGTGTCCGGATGCTCCGGCGAGTGCGGAGGTCCAGTCGGCGGCCCCTTTTCGATGACCGCAACTTCCGTCGAAGTCGTCGTCGTCGTCAGTGTTGGCGACATCGGCGGCGGCGGCAGCGGTAGGTGTTGAGGAACGAGGACCGGCGGTGAGTAACTGTCGCCGGTCGCGATAACATCCGGCGAATCGCAACATTCGCGCTCGGGGAACTCGCTGCCGTCAGTCACCGTCCAGCAGCACCACAAGACGACAACGAGGAGAAGGAAACGAAGCCGCAATGTCACTAGCGTCGCCATCTCTTTCTCTCTCTTCTTGAGACGTACCGTAATACAATTATCCAATCACTTCAAATAATTGTCCGTTGGGTGCGGTGCCGTAATAGCTAGAGCAGCCGTTGTAGCGCATCAGTCATGGCCGTCAACTTCTCGGCGCTATTATCTCGGTGTCTTCTTTCTCTTCATCGAGAGTAGTTGTACAAAGTAGGCTCAAAAATCGGAGGCTTTAGCAGGATGTCGTCGGAAGCCTCCTACTTTCCATCTGCATTGCCTTTTTAATGCGCTAAGACAAAAGTCAACTTGCCACTCTTTTCAAAGCCCCAGGTATATCAAAGCCAAGGAGGAGGGAGCATCTAGTGATGAATAAAGTTTCAGAGTCGAGGGATCTCCGTCGTCGTCGCCGTCGTCGTCGTTGCCGAGAGTGAAAAGCTTCCAAGTCAGAAGAAGAGTTTTTTGCGATCTCATAGAGGCCGGCACGCGCGCGCGAGAACAACACACGTTATATACACAGAACGGAGAGTCTCGGCGAGAGATAGAGAGACACAGACACGCCAACTTGGATGTTCTTCCCTCCCCAGATTGATCGATCGTTTCTAGCCCGGGTGCCGAGTCTAGGAGGCGGTTTGAGGAGAGAGAAAGAAGCGGATGACTAAAATGCTGAGCTGCTGTCGCTAGAAAGCTCGTTAAAAACCTAGTAGTAGACGGCCGCCGAATGATTTCTCCATTGTGAATTTTAGAAGACAACTTCCGCCGTTGTTGCCGCTGTTTCGTAATAGCTGAGCAACGATCGATGTTATCCCGAGATATAGATCTGTCGCTTCGACGACGATCATTCCAGCACGATGATCGCTACAACGAAATTTCCCGCAAATTACCTAGGAGAGAAGGAGGAGCGCAGCGCGCGGTCCCTTTGTGTCCCGACTAAAGCGATACGGATCGCGACTGTCTCTAACTTTTGTCGATATACAAATTTTCGTAGGGCGGAGGGGAAACAGCAGAAGAAAAGAAAAGCCAGTTGACGTGGAATGGTGGAACTGTGTAAGATGTCACGATCTGCCGCGGTCGGCGCGCCTCCCCGAAAGCCGCGTGTCACTAGGGGAAAGCTTCCCAGAAGAAACAACTCTTCATCTAACGCTCTTTAAGTTATTTTCCCTTTTTTACTCTCTTTTTTCTATTTGGGATTCTTCTTCCTTTTTCTCTAGTAGTCGGCCTCTTTCCTTCCTTCCTGGCCTCCCCTTTTTTGTCATCTATTTTCTTATTCGCGGCGCTTGTTTTCCCAGCCGGTCCTGATGCGGGATTGGATGATGAGAAACCGCCTTTCTATTCGCCTCTTTTTATCTAGTCATTAGTCTTTTAATTCGGCGACGAGCGGCACGGGGTCAAGATTGAAGAGCCGCAAAAAGCGAAAAAAGAAATATGGGAAACAATATTCAGCAGCAGCAGCACAAGGAGAACACGCGGGTTAACACAAAACGTCCGGCTGTTTCAACACTAGGCGACAAACAATTCCCTTCAAATATTCAATCCTCGCCACACAAGTTTCTGTCGTCAACGGTAATAATATTGTTTTCTTTCTTTTTGGGGAAAACAAAAATCACGACCGATGTTCGACGAATAAAAAGTCAGTCGTTTGTATATAAGAGACGAAGGAGAAGCGACTGCACCGTTCGGGACTAGAGTCGCCGTCGGACTGAGGTGATTTCCAGGTCGTCCCGGCACGTTATATATCAGGGTGGCGGGTGGTATAGAGAAGAGGAGTGTGTGTATACTGCGCCCGGGATAGGAGGCAAAATGCGCGGCGCGACTGTATATATACCACGAAGATGGTGGGGGCTGGGGGGGGGGCCGTATGGCGCTCCCCTTCTGCTGCGCGTCACTTAGCCCTGCGTACTACTAAACCATATCCAGTTCACGGTGGGATAGACACACATGTACACGTGTGCATACACAGACCCCCGTCGTACTATATGCTGTGCATTTATATACGCAAAGGAGGTAGAAGGAAGCTGAGGCAAAGATATGGTTGTATAGACTTTGGACGCTGTGTGTTGGGAGCGGATCGAATATCCAGGAGACGAGGACGACCCGTCGAACCCACCTGAACCTCAAAGGAGGAAGCAAAAGGATTCTTGGCCTCGGTCTAGATCCTTTTCTCCACCGGTTTTACATATTCATAACGGGGCATGCATTACTTTAATTATTTCCCCTCGGCTCCTTATATCGCTATGCGCCGTACTATTTTTATTATTATTATTATTATTACATTTATTTAATGGATATGTGGAAAACGGAAGAGGGAGGAAGAACAGCGACCGGCTTTCCAATTTCCAGTGAATCCCATCCTCTCTCTCTCTCTCTCTCTCTCGATTCTTCGTCTCGTTATGCAACAGTGGATGTCTACATACAACAGTCGGCGAACTGTAGCTACCGCACAAGGCAAGAGGGGCCTCGTCGTCTTCTTTTCGACGTCGACTCTAGTTAGACGAACAAGTTTCAAAATCGATCCGCCAGCACAGCACAGGCTGCCATACGATCCAAGTCTCCAAGTCTTCTTCTCTGCATCATCGTTTTCAAAAGGGAAAACCCAACTGCACAAAACCCTGGTGTAGGACTCGTCTTCCTCGGTTCTACCGCAACAAGGCTCGTTATTTATTTAGCCGGAGATCATAATGAGAAAGTGAAAGAGATGGGAAGACGGCCCCGACAGTAAGGACGAGGAATCACGACAAGCACGCGCGGACTGCCGAATACTACTAACGCAGGCCTTTGCGGGTAGATCTAAAGAAATGGTTGACACGCTCCGCAAAAGATATATAGGCTACAATAATAATACGTATTGTAGAGAAGAAGTCCCCGGGAAATATCCGCGATGCTGTTGTTATCGACCACCTGTTCTCTCCGTTTCTTTCCTTTTTTTTTCATCAAGTTGATCTATAGAACGCGGATATAAAAGCCGGAGCAGCCGGTGATGCCCACACAATTGAGGAACTATATGGCGACGAGTTCATCAGTCGCTTGGCGGATATAATTGCTTCCAATTAGCCTCAATACTCCCACTTTCATTTCCCTCGGCATTTTTCGTGATTGGTCTACTTCTTCTTCTTCTTCTTCTTCGTCTTTAATGTGTTTTTTCCATAAAAAAGAAGAGGAAGAAACTTAACTACTAACGTACTCTTGCTGGCGGCGCGCGATTCTTTCGTGGAATCCATATGCGAGGCGTCCGGGACGATGCAAAATCCTATTCGTCGTTGGCAACGCTTTCGCCAAAGTTTTCCCCAACTTTTTTATTTATGGATTTTTAAAACTGATATATAAGGAGCTTATAAACAGTGTGTGTGTGTGTGTGTGTGTGTGTGTTCCTTCACTAACTTGAGCTCAATTGCTCCACTTCAATCCCACTCGTTCTCGTTAACTATAGGGCGCCGGATCGTAATCCAATCCATAAACGATACACAAACTTTTGTTTGACTAGTGAAATATACAGATTATCTTGGGGCTACTACCTACCCCATAAACACCGTAGAGGTGGGCACCATTACCTAATGACCACCGAACTCGCCTGTAATGGAACGTTATCGACGGCCAGTGAAACAAGGAGTCGATAGAAAGTTGGAAAAAATATACAACGGCGGACATGAACATATCGATCGGGTTTGTTCCTATACTTAGTGACGTGCTCTCTGTGCTTGTTCGAACATCGATCCGAGAGACGAAGAGGAAAAAAAAGCCATTGGAAAATGAGACGACAAGTCTGGAGAGAGAGAGAGAGAGAGAGTGTCTCTGCATACGCACCCAAAGAGGTGGGACGAGGAATTTTCGACGAGTACTACGATGGGTAATTGATGGCCGCTGTATATAAGTCTATGGAGACGCGCGTCAACAGAGCTGTTGCCGATATAAGAGGGTTGAGAGAGTGAAACTCACACTTTACTATACAAGAACCAAGCCGGCAGCAAGTGCAGTTGGGTGGAAAGTGAATCATTGATACATTCCAAAACTGGTGTAGAGGTGACCCGACGTCACCAAGTTTTCGGGACGAAATTGAAAGAAAAAAGCTCTAGCCGAATGCAGTGGAGCGGACGCACGAAGAGCTCGACAAATATTTGGGTCGATCATCATCATCCATCAACATGGTCGCCGTCGGCAACGACAACGTCACGTCGCTTCCCAAATACAAAAGAAAAGGTGTCGCCACTCGACTCTGTCCTTAGTCCCTTCTGTTCTCTCTGAATACTTTCACTGATGCTGCTGCTGCTGCCACTGCTGGCGTATCCAATAAGTTGTATCCGAGCGAAAACTCTTCTTGAATAGGACGAAGAAGAAACTAAATACGCGGAATTTAAGAGGCGAAGCTCTCGCTCTTAACGCTAGAGCGATGGCCTCGAACCGCTCCTCTATCCCGACTCGAATTCATTCGACAAAACAGTTGCGCACTGTAACATCAGCAGCTCGCTTCTCTTCCGAAACTTGCCCAGTATATTTCAGTGGGGTTTAACCGCTTCAAAGGATTTTAACCGCGCAGCAGCCACACTCTTTGAACCGGACTGATCTCCGCAGATACTCCTGCTACTACTCGTCATTCCGCACACTTCCTTGTTAACTGTTAATGCAGACTTTTCTCCGCGCTAATTTAATTACAATAAAATCTTGGAAGAGACACAAAAAATGATAGAGGAAAATAATGTAAAATGGCGCAGAGGGAGGACATAGCTGTTACGGAGCGGCCATTTTAAAAAGTATATAGAAGAGCCGTCTGGCTGCAAGCGAGTAGTATGCTACCTGCCGTTAGTCCTATAAAAAAGACAGACACGCGTCGTCTGCGGCATGATTTTTTCCCAAAACGTTTAGACGTGCACGAAAAGATTTATGTTCTCTGTGTTTTTTGTTTTAACGATCGATAGAGTCTACTGTGCGCTACTCTTCTTATTTCGCCCGCGGTGCCCAGCAGCAGCCAGGGCTGACGGAAAATGAACTTCTCGCTATGTTATATATATATACGGCAGATTAACTGGGATCAGGCGAATAAGAAAGAGCGGAAGGAAGCTAGACGGCGAAAAGTGCTACTATGAAAACAAAATAAATACATATATATATATATGTGTGTGTGTGCGAGGGCGGAGTGGAGCTGGGAGTCTTAATATTTTCATTCAACGTCTGTACACATCATCCATCTAGATCGTTGCGCAAACATACCGTCGTCGCACAATGTTTCCCTTAGTACCTTTGAGACGACGACGGTTCTTTTTTTTTCGGTGTGCCCTGCCCTGCCCAGTTCGCCTCATAACACCCCGACAACCGCGAGCGCGCGGCGACTAGATGAAAAATCGAAGCGCTGTGCACTTCCTTCTTGATATGTTCGCATGAAATGTCGGCCCCTTTGGCGCATAGGTGCGCAACCGGGGAGCGCAGTACCGCTAAAAACACCTGGCGTGAATGATTTCGACCCATCTTAGCACAGCAACTAGCTCTCTTCTGCCGGCACGCAAACACCCGTTGTGCAATAGATGAGGAACAGGTCTTTTTGAAAATTGAGCGGTAATGTTCGTTTCTAATACCTTTATTATGGCGTACGTACCGTATGATTATACAGACGAGACCCTGATTCTTCAAAAAAAAGGGGGAAACGAGGAAGCGGCTGCGCATCGGTCGATTTCTCATTTTTGATTTTCTTTTCTTCCTTTGAAGGAAAATACTTGAAACTTTCTATTTAACCTATCAAGAGGACTGACAAGTGTGCTGGTTCACTCAGGACCCGCAATGAAAAGGGACGAGTTCTATAGCCTTGTATAGTATTGACAAGCGGAGGGATTTCCACTTTCTGCGCACTTGTGCAACTACCAGCCTATACCGCAATAGGATTCCGTCGCGAGGGAAAACTGTTCATAATAACATCAGGATCGTATCTCTTCCTGTCCAAATTCGTCCTCCAACTTTTTTTTCCAACTAAACACTTTCCGCGTTCGATGGCGTTGCGCTTTTCGAGATAAATCACAAACAAACGTAGCCTACAGACGCGCTGTGAAACCGTAGTAGGCTACTTTACCGTTATCAATTTTTCTGCGGGTAGAATAGCTGAATAGCCAGCTGCGCCGTTTCTGCTTGTTTGTATTACCTTTTCCAAAGAAAAAAAGAAAATACCTCGGACCTCGGTAACGGTCGAAAGAAAATGGAAAGACAACATTCGCCGCACCGGACGGGCGCGTACATAACTGTATAAAGTTACACCACAAACTATATTCAAAAAAGGCGACAGTTTAGCCGCGTTGGAAGCGCAAACATGTGAAACGTAAAAATGTGTGGAATGACCGGCAGTCAAGGTGGTAGCCTACACATTCCAAACTCCCCAACCCGAAAGAGTCAACATGCCGAAATGTGTGTGCGGTCTTTTTTCTTTCCGGCGTTCCGCGGTACCTGGTGGCCATCTAGCGTCGGGGCTATGTACGAAGGCAAGTCGTGATAACGCCAGTCACGGAACTCACGCTAGGTGGCATCAGCCGGTCTTTTCGGCCGAAGGATCTGGGGAATTTGTGGATGGATGGAATGCCAGCTCACCGAGCCAAAGCAAACAATGTTTGCGTGCTGCAAGTGTTTTTCAGAGCCGACTTTAAACCAACAACCGACCGCAACCACCACCACCAGCGCTACCAAGAAAAAAACAAACACAAAAAAAAAGAAAAAAGAAAAACAGAAGGTCGGCCATGGTGGAATAGACTGGAGGCATTCGGAGGTCCCAGCTCGGTTGTTGTTTGTTCGTTACCTCCTCCAGAAGTGTGCGGATTAATAAGCGAGGAGATGAGAGCCAAGTTTTTGAATCCCGGCCAAGATGTCTGGTTCCACACACACGCGCTCACGCGCTTGTTTGCGTCGAAAGATGATGACGGACCGCGAAACATATAGAACAAGTATGTAGAGAAGGGCACAAGGCCTCCTTCTCGGAATGAAAGGAAAAGTCAACAAAAAGGAAAAGAATTGGAGAAGATCAACTTCCTCTATAAATATAAGCAGCCATCAGAGAGAATCCTCGCCAAACCATAAATCACCGCTCCACTTGTCCTCCATTTTCTGTATATCCTACTTAGGAAAACCGTGCTGGAATATAGGCTACACTTACAGGAAACCCACAATCTACAGATTTCATACCATTAATATCCGGCAACGCTGCCGAATATCTAACCCACGCCGACATTTGCAAATAAAAGGAAAACAAATCATCGTTTTTTTTGGTTTCAATCAAGGACGCGACTGCGGAGCGGCGGATCATCTATCAAATGGTATCAAGCCGTAGGTATTACACTGCGGATGGTATTATAGGTCGCATCGCCTATAAGGCTTATATCATAGAGTTATATAGACACTCGCCAGTGTCGAGATAATATAACCTCATTTGATGGATCCATCTTTCGCGACGAGCTGTGCTGGCGTCGGTGGCAAGTGTACCTCATTCCGTCCGTGAGAGTCCCGAGAGTCATCGTCGCGCACAGCGGATTGAAGCACGACTATATAGCCAAGAGAGATGGCGGAATGTATACGTACGTCTCGCACTAACAAACCGAGTCTGCCATATAATTCCGACGTATAAGCCGTAATAGAAAGAAAAGCAGGTCATTTCTTCAATCGGACGACGGCGGTCCGCGACAGCATCCGGAATGAAGGGAAAACGGATGAACACAGTCTAGGCATCCGCCCATATAATTCAATCAACCAAAGTCTCTGTCCTCCTATAAAACCGCGTCGTCCGTCTGCCAATGGTTTCCAAATCGTGGGACCGTCAAGGGCGGAAAAGAGCCCCATCGATCTTACGGGTCGTCCGTTCTTCATGGATGAAAACCGCCGAGCGAACGGCCGGAGAAAAATAGGGGAGCAAAAAAAAAAAAAAAGAAAAAGGAAAAGAGAAAAACTTGCATAGATGTACGTTGTAACAAGTGCTGGGCGTATAGAAGAGCTGTAGGTGTGGTCGGCCGGTTTTCATCCGCTCCATAAACACGGAGCGAATCGGAACGAGCGAGACTCTTTCGTCAATAGGCAAAGAGCAAGTTAGGCCGTTATGATGATATGGTCCCGGTTATATAGCTATATACGCATACTATATATAATACTTCTAGCTCTTCTTTCTTTCTCTCTTTTTCTGGGAGTATCTAAAAGCTTCTTTCGTCGAGTTTTGCGATGCAGAAGAGGTCACCATCCGTGACGCGCCCGGGGAAATGAACTATCAGTGCCGTTGATTAATGAACCGGACGACGGCAATAAAAGCTGACTATTGTGTACGTAAAAGACGTCGTAAGAGCCATCCATCAATGACGTATATAAGAACCCCGTAGTGGAGTCTTTATAACTTGGCCCAATCGTCAGGAATTTTTCTAGCCGCCTTCTTTTCTTTTTCGTCCCCGCTTGCCTCTCTCTCTCTCTCTCTCTCTCTCTCTCTTTCTAAGATATATTATGGAGATGGAGCCATAGGTCGTCTCTCTCTCAGTCGTCCATTTCTTTTCTTATTTGTCGGTTGATGTGTCTCTCGACGGCCGAGACAGAAAGTGAGAGACGCCCACTATCCATCAAACCGGGCTCTTGGAGGGCAACCGTGGCAACGGCGACGACGACGACGACGTTCCGTCTGTGTCAAACTGTTCCGGCTCCAGTTAGTTGCCGAGTGCGTGAGGAACGGTTTAGTGAGTTGTCGCATTTTCTCTCTGCTGTCCCCTTCGCTATAGTCGCCGTCTAGCTATTAACCGGCGGGGACTCTCTGGTTCGGACGCCCATCTCTCGAATGGCAAATCGATAAGTCGGATATATATAGAGAGAGTGAGTTATATCCAAATGCTTACAGACGATCCCCGACCTTGTCACGCCACAAGATTCGTTCGATTCTTAGCTCGCAAAGCCATCGGACCCCATCGGTTCCCATCGGTCCCCAGCGCCCACGCCAAGCGGTTTATCGATGGCGAAAATTCTAATGAAAAACAAAACTAGCGAAAGAAAGAAGAGAAGAATGACTGGCAAAAAGATGACGACGACGTTTCTGATTAGTCTCCGCATCATCGAGAGAGCGTGAAAGATATTGGGTAAGGGTAAGTTTCGGAGATCGATTGAGGTGGGAAAAAACCCAGACTTTTATATCGCCGGCGCATAAAAAAAGAAAAAGAAGAGAGAGAGAGAGAAACAGTTTTCCAATTGATTTTCTATTTGTTTCGCTATTGGAAAAAAAAGGAAAAGGAAAAGAAATATATGGGGGTTAGAGAGTCTTTGAATGACACTCGATAGAGTACGAAGAGAAGTTTGCCGAGAGGTCCAGAGCGACCAAGGGGCCGAACCAAACATAACGAGTGACAGGGCACAGCCACACACACTTATACTAATAAGCAGCATGTTGAGCGCGCAAGAGCGCGCTTTGATCCAATCAACGTCGTCGTCATTGCCCTTCTTCTTCTTCCTTCTTTTCTTTTCTATTTCTTTCGTCTTCTTTTTCTATTCCTTTTTTTTTGTATCTCTCTCTATTGGTTCTGTAGACTGTATCGTAGCCATTCTTCTCGGCTGTCTATTTGCCCTATCTTGTCTTGTCCCTTTTTTTAAAAAAGGGGCTATCGCAAAAGACGGTCTACTACGAGTACGAGGGAGCGGCAGCACATCTTATCACACCATCCGCATTGCAGTCTACATGTAGATGCTACCACTAGATCGACTCGACTACTCCCACTCCGAAACGTCTTCCATAAAAGAAAGCGGCGGCGGCGGCAGCGGCAGCAGTGGCTGGGGCCGGAGAATGAAGAACATACGCACGCGTCTGACGTATAAGCTAACATCCGCACGGCTCGCTAGATGCATTAGCCCTCTTCTCTGAATACATCAACTGGATAAACCGTATCAATCTCATTGGAATGACAAATAGCCGAGCTACTGGCAGCATCGCTTCTTCAAATCCACACACATCACATACACGTAGGTTGCGCCCACTGAAGGAACAATTCGATGAAGGACTTGTGTGTGCGCCAATGAGCTCAGCGCGGGAAAATTCAATTTTCTACCGACTTTTCTTTCTTTCTTTCTTTCTTTTCTTTTCTTTTCTTTTTTGTCGTGCCCAAAACTTTTTGTCTCAACGCAAACTGCAGTGTATCACTTGAAAAGAGTGAAAGAGATAATCGCCAATGCGGTACGGATACCCCATACGATGCGGAACAAAAAGCGCTAGTGGTGGCGGGCGACCTCCTCGGAGAGAGGTCCCAGCGAATGAATCGGTTTTGATCTAGAGGTCTCTTGAGGGATAAGGGGGACCTTAAGAGAGAGAGAGAGAGAGAGAAAAAGCCAGTCGATTCTGTCTGTGCGTCTACGGTATATATATAAATATATACGCGGACGGAGAGAAACCCGAACTCTTACAACGGGCAATTGACGACGTCGTTTCGTCTCTTCTTCTTTCCATTCTTTATAGAAACGCGATTGTTTTGAAGGCCCTCTTTCCGCCGCTCTATCGTCCGTGTTTTGCCTCTCTTCTCCTTTATTCCTCCCCTTTGTCCCTCGTTTTTATCTCTTGTTTTGCTGCCGAAGATGTATCGTAGATCCCACTACAATCTAGGCTCAACATGCGCCTTCTAGACTGCGCGATTGGGGCGCCTCAACTCGCCCAGGGAGGGCCAGTGTCACCCGCGTTTCAACGTATATATAATAAACAAAAACAAAAACAAGTAGCGAAAAGACCTATGCGGAATAAAAGGGCGAGAGGGAACAACAACACAGAAGAACAAGAAATGCTGGGTGCCGGACAATAGAATAGCCAAAAAGACGCGTGACATGACAAACGTCGATGCGCTTTATACTGTCGGGGAACCAAAACAAATAAAAGAGCCAGAGAGAGAGAGATAGATATAGTCTAGAAGAAGAAGAAAAAAGAGCGGACGCGACACTGTCGGTCTCCGTCGAGGATTCCTACCGCCCGACAATAGATTCGGACTCGTGTCCAGCCAGAGTCCCTGGTATTGCTTTAGATAGTGCAATGTATCTGCAGATAGCGGTTTGATTAGATTTTCCCCGCTACTACATATATAGTTTTTTTCCAATGCGATTCGGACTTACAGTGTTTTGCAGATGCAACTTCCCTGTTTCGACGACGGCAAAACGGTTTTTATTTTTAAAATAGAACGCGTCAAGTGGCCTACGGCTGGCGAATGAGAAAGAATAAATAAATAATAATAAAGAGAAGCAACTCAATTTAAAACGTGCTCCTGCTTTCTTATGCGCATTACCCCGCGCTCTTTCCCATAACATATTCGCAGTAAACTGGGGCCGCCAGCTCATGCAA
The DNA here is from genome assembly GCA_022539655.2 of Ceriodaphnia dubia. Lineage (NCBI taxonomy): Eukaryota > Metazoa > Arthropoda > Branchiopoda > Diplostraca > Daphniidae > Ceriodaphnia > Ceriodaphnia dubia. Next base: position 143,954 of record JAKUCG020000248.1, on the reverse strand, counting down.
AATACAAATATTGATGATGTTCAAACGAGATGATAAAACCTTATTTTCATAGAGAAAAAAAAAAGAAACCGGGCGGCTAGACACTATATGCAGTTGTTGTACCTTTGAAATAATAGTAAAAAGGAAACTTTAAACTGTTTCGAGTGCGGGGAAAAGAAAGAAAGAAAGGAAAAAAGACTAGAAGTAGACGAACGACTACGTGATGCGGGGACGGATGAAAATGGGTGGAACGTCCCAACTTTGGGATAAATTACTGCCCTTTTGATTGCATAATTCAGTAGTTTCTTGGGTGGTGCTCGACACAAGTCCCCCAGAATAGACGAACAAGGGATTTTTTGTTACAAAAAGAAACTATACGGGGGTTTTACTTTTTGCGAGGAAACAGACACCCAATTAGTCGGCAGAGACGAGAAAATTGTCGCTATGGTGACTGTGTATACTACTCAAGTGTGCACGTCGCTGTCGTTTTCAATAATCAACAGTCATGTAGCCCGGCAAAAGGAAAACGGAAACCGACATTAAATGGGGCTCGGTTTATTTTGGGATTAGACTAATGACATTAAAGATTTTTTTTTCTCCCTCCCACTCTTTTATACTGCGTCGCTCACAGTTTGTAGGCTTATGAAGAGGAACGACAATGGCGCAGCAGTTAGGCTAAAAGTGCCGAGCCGCTTGGCGTAAAGTGAATTTCCATGTGAAATTCTCCAGGTCGATGGCGCAGAAAAAAAAACCAAAAACAAATTGAAAGGAGGCGCAATTGTTATTGCTCGACTCACCGATAATGGCGACGATATAGAAGACGGCCGCCGTAGCAGCTCCTCCGGCTGGTCGTTGATGCATGGCTGCCCGCGTTGACAGTAAATTTATAGCAAGACGAGACGAGAGAAAAAAGAAAGAATCGTCTCTTTCTGAGATTTCTTTTTTTCCTTTTTTTTTCCTTTTTATCCCGCAATTCTTCTCGCTCAATATTTCTGGATCGTCTTCTCTCTTTTTTTCTCAATTTATACTGTTGGTTTGTTGATGTTTTTTTCAAGTCCTCAGGTCGACCACGCCTCGTTCAATCAGCTCCATCTGACCGGCAGGATCTACACGGACCCCTGTAACTGCGGAAAGAAAAGAAAAGAAAAGTCTATAACAAATTCAATCTGAGGGCTAAAAGACAGAACAATCTTCTGGAGTCAATGTTGTATATTGCCGATCTCCGGGTCGGTTTATGTCTATACAGAGCGTCGTCGTCGTCGTCTATTGGCCCCGTTTTCCGCTGTGACGACAATCGATCATTGCCACAGCATACAGATGAAGATTGATCCAGCTCTCTGTGCTGATACCGCTATGTATACAAATACCTTAACATGTAGGCACACTTTATCAAGATAGATCTGCAAGCAAGCGCAACCGCCAGACATAGAGAGTGCTCAGAGAGAGTGCGAGACAATAACAATAGTGGTGGAAGCAGAGAAACGACGAATCTCTCCGCGCGTGCGTAGAGCTGATTAGGTGCCAATGGTTGCCATATAGGGAAAGTGTCACGTCCACGCTACACACGGACGGTCTGAATTTGCAAGAGAAAAGATGAAGAGAATTGATAAAGGAAATCAAAGCGCACGGTGGTGATGATGACGGAGCTACCGGTAATCATCCAGCGCAACGACCGAGGTTGTCGAGTGCTACTGGCTCGGCTTTTCACTTTCTGGAAAAGTTATTTGAATGATTAAATGAGTCCACTGCTTGCAAGGGTACGGAGAAAAATGTGTTCTTCTCTTATTCGTAAAGGCCGTTTTCTCGAAGGGAGGGAGGAGTCCCGAAACCAATCAAAATTGTATTCTTCCTGGCAAAGCAATTGTCTTCCCATAGCCCCAGGAGCTATGCTCTAATTCCTCAATTACTTACTATAAATTACGCAGTATCTAGCCTTTTCCGTATAGATAACGAATCGTTTGTTATGTGTATACAGAGTATAAAGGAGAGAAAGAGAGGTCTAATGCATCGTCTAAATATGCCATTTCTCAATCATTCCGGTATAATGCAGTGCTGGACGAGATATAAAAGACCAATGTCGTCGGCATATCGCAATCAAGTTATGGAGGGCCGTTTAAGTGCCATATTGATCGCGACGGTCGAGTGTGACAGCGACAGAGATTGAGAGAGATGGCATGCCTTCTCCGTCCTTGGCCTATAGGTCTCTGGTGAGCATTTTTTTTCGTCTTCTTTTTTTTTTTAAATTTAAAAAATATAAGAGAAATACATTTCCCCCCGCCTCTTTTCTTGGTACATCCACCAATTCGGTTGCCCTTCATCCCAAGCGCATGCTTTCCCCTTTATCTCCATCCTTTTTCAAGGCATTGACGTTAAAATTTATTCAAACGGGCTGTGCGCGCCCTCCCAGCCGACATCTTCAACTCGATTGAGAGATGAAAATTCCGATGAAGCGGCAAAATAGAAATGAAAAGAGAGAGAGAGAGAGAGAGTGAATGTTGCCATTTCTCTTTATTATTGGCTCGAAAAGAAGAAGAAGAAGAAATAGGGAGGGAAAGGGGGACGAGGAAAAAAAAAGTTTTCCGGTCGCCTAGAAAGATCCCCGATGATCGTTGCCGGTTCCGCCAGCGCACCAGCACTCCGTCTTAGCCATCGTTGCCGCTTTAAATTATTCCAGAAAAAAAAGGCGCATAGGACTAGTAGTAGTAGTACAAGTGCTATACGTAGTTTCAAGCTCCGCAAGAAAGAGAGAAAGGAGGCAAACTACATGTATAAGAGATCCCGTTGGGCAGAAAACGACGGCCAAAAAACTTTGCCGTCCCACAGGACATCCGGTCTGATCGAATTTGAGCTAAAGCGAAATCAGGATTATTCCCTTCTTCCCCTCCTCTATCTATTCCGCCTCTACCCCTTCGTCCTTTTGTTCCAGCATGTGTCTAGAACCAGGACATGCAGAGCGGGATCGACGGCCAGAAAAGGCGGAGCGATTGGAAATGGCGGAGAAAGAAATCGGGGCCAACTACGCTGCTGCTGATAACTTTCTGGTGCAAAGGTATACGAGAAAACTTGTACAATCTCCCACGTTATCCAGCCTTGTGTGTAGGCAGGTATAATATCAGAGAGCTATAATAAAAATAAGAAAGCATTGCGCGTCAGAACGCACTGAGCGCGGGGGCGAAAGAGGATTTACAGGTTAGCAGACCTCGCCCTGAATTTCCAGACCAAGCTGCTGAGAAAACAACGGCTTTCAAGGTTATCTCGCATATAACCCCATTTACTTATTCATACTTTTCTGGGCCTTTTGTTTCCCATGATCCCCGAAACCATCAATTATTCAAAAGGAACCAGACAGACAGACGGCACTGTCCGGCGGTCCATCATCGATCGAAATGTTTTGTGTGCGCATCAAAAACGAGGGCCCACACAACCACTTTAGTCTCAAGCGACAGATACGCAGGAAGAAGCAACAGCCAGTTAAAGCCCCAACGAAAATGAGCCCAACGACGGGTATAAAAGGATCAAAAGGCGAAGAGGCACACAGAAGAGGGTCAAAGCTCTTTTTTAAAAGAGTATATAGTCTATCCCTATAGCTCCGGTCAAGAGGACGAGGTTGGGGGGCCCGACTGGTGGAGTTTAAGACCGTTTGTTTCGCCCTTGATGATAAACGCAACTTAGTCACGCCGAATCGATACATACGGACTTACTGCACGCACATATATAACGCCTACACGGAACATATAGCGCACTCCCCGCTAGACTATATACTGGCCATAATCGTACGGCCAAAACTCTAGGGCTATATATCTTGTGTTTTGGCGCAAGAAAACAAGAAACCGGCAGTATGATAGCTTACCTTCTTGTTGACTTTGTGTTTTAGATGTTGGTCTCTCGCTCGCTCAATAACATAGTATAACCATTTTTTCCAACGACGCAACTATTTAAATAAAAAAAACATCTACATCTATTTGGAATTGACGATGAGCGATGGAATGCGCGCGTCTGCACGCGCTTAGACAACAAGATCGTTAACTTGAAAAAAGAAAAATAGGAGACAACTCTCATCCACACCTGATGACGACAGGGGGTGAATTTCACGGATGGATCTGTCACGACCTGGCGTTTCTTTTAAGTTCGTTGTCACGGGTTACAACATTGTTTTGATGTCTATAGCCTTCCTCTGTTACCCGGGGCATTGATGAGTGAAGCGTTCGAGTTCAACATGTCTTCCGCCTCGAGTCGGCGTAGTATCTCAAAATCTCTTGAATACTGTGGCGTTTGCCGTATCGAAACCACGTAATAGAGGGTTTTGAAGGTTGAACCAAGCGCGTGATTTTCTTTCTCCCATGTCAACCAAGTCTCTGCTATACCGTAGTCATCGGATAATACGACTGGAAAGAAACCTCTCTTTTTTGTCTGGGGCTGCATTTTTATCTCGTCGTTTTCCCCCGGCTTTTTAACAAGATGAATGAGGAAAAGAAACTCTTCTTCTCTCTACTTTTTATCTGCCATGGAGTAGTACCTTTTGATTCGTCAAACTTTTCCCTTTTTTTTCTTCCTTGTTATGAAGGCGAATGGTTTGGAGACTGACATCAGAGTCGGAGAGAAAAGGAGAGATGTAAAGTTTTGAAAAAAGAAACGACGTCGTCGAGTGGTTGCCTGCCGAGTCCCTCGGTCTATAAATTCAATGTCTAAATATATACGGAGAGGACAGCAAGAGTCGAGAGACGGGAACGTGCAGGAATGGAATGCCGGGGTTCTCTAAAGTGGCGGTGCGGATCATCAGAGAAGTCATCATCTGTGCGCGAAATCGATAGTTCATTCACGAGAATTTGGCGATGTGAGCGGGCGCTTAATTCTAGGCGAGAAAAGGAAAAGAACGGAACGGAACGGGACGGAAAAGCGACTGCGAAATGGAATCAGAAACCTAACAAAAGAGAGGAGAAATTCAATCAGTGTTTGCTCGTGAGTATGTGGGGAAGAAGAGATGGCGATGAAGGAGAAGAGGGCATCAAAAGAATGGTGATTCATTTGTCCCGACGGGGGAAAACGTCGACCGGCGTCATCTTGTTAGACGGGCTATTCTTACGGGCACACGGAACAACGTTCTCTTTGCGCTAGTACACTACCGTACTAGTACTCCCGCCGCTACCCCCATTTTCTAAGATGTAGACGGCTCGACTCATAGACGCACCCGTCCGCTATATCCGCACACACTCGGCAACAACAATACGGTATCTATAATATTTCCACATTCAATCCGCCAAAAACATCTCTACACATCCCATACTTGCCTGCCCCCAGTGCAACGCGTTTGATCATCCCGAAAGCGCCCGCCCACACAAACATCTTTATATAATAAGAACGGACAGGAAAAAAAAGAAGAAAAAGACGGAGAGCGCTCCATAGTATGACTGCACATCTTCATTCCCTAAAAAGCTAGGAAACTCTAGGCTACGTACGTACTACAATAGAGTAGCACGTGGTTACATATCTTTATTGGACTGTTGGTGGTGCTGGATAATATCAAGTGTCCGAACCACTTTGGCAACAACGACGGGCTCCCTTTTTGGCTTCTCGACCCTAATGAGTGATGTTTCTGTTTTCTTTCTTAAATAAATCATATATATATATATAATATGGGCGCGCGCGTTCTTTTATTTATCGCGGCGCGACCACCATCAATCGATCGACGACGATTTCAATCTCTACCCTTTTCGTTGTCAAAACAAGAAAGGGCGATAAAAAGAAGAGAAAGAAGTTAGAAGAAGAGTATAAAGGAATGATAGTGATGGAAGAGAGAGAGAGAGAGGAAGGAACGAAAGAGAAAATGGTATTAAAGAACCAAGAATTTAGCTCCATCACGGAGGGAAAAAGGGGTAGAAGAAGATGAAGAAGAAGAAGAAGAAGGAAAAAAAATCGCTCAGCTCTCGATCTCTCGATCTTTCTTCTTCTTCTTGGTGATCCGCGCCAAATAGACTATAGCCGGCAGCAGGGCTCCCCTTGACTCTCGACACAGAGAGAGAGAGAGAGAGAGAAAAGGGAGAAGGAAAACTTTTTGGCACGAAGCCTCGTGCAGCCGCTGCACGGAAAGAGAGGAGGTAAAAATAATTCCTCCCTTCGCTTCCCGACTGACTCTTCTTCTCCTTCTTTTTTTCCTTTTTCTTCGTTTCTCTTGTTGTATATGTGTGTCTATCTACTTATCTATCTGCTCTAACGGGCCAGCTCTCGGAAGGGGCGCGAGGGTCGGATTTGCGGCCGCAGAGGTGCGCAACAAATGAATCCACACTCGAGTCTCGCCCGTTTCCAGAGCCGCGTTAATGTCTTCTTCTCCCGGCTTCTTTTGTTGGTTACCTTCTTAATTATTCGATAGGGCGTTCATCGATCTTTTTCCACCGCACCAGAAGAAAAAACTCTCGGCTTGTATACCAGCAAGCAACGCTAATCACCGTCGAGCCGACGCACAAGGCCTATAGAATTCTTTTTTCCTGCTTTTTTCTTCAGCCGGCGAGCAATACGTAGACGATACGAGCAAATGTCTTGATTTCTTTATTCCATTTCGTCCCCGTGCGTGACCCGCCGGATTGTTTTCAAACGGGGGAAACACTGCTAGCGGCCGATGTTATTATTGGCTGCTATATAGTATTAGCTGAGGGAGAGAGAAACCAGCAAATAGGAAAGTGTTTGTTTGTTTGCGCGCACACAACAAGAAAACGCGGATACGTATCACCGTCGTACAACATTTGATTTTCGGTAGTGGGGGGGTCGCTCGTCGTTCCGGATTCATTGCACACTAATCTATGTACACGACGACCAACGACATGCAGTTGTTCTGTGCGTTCCTCCTCCGAATATCGACCGATTTGCCCAGCAGACAAGGCGAGTAAAGGTATATCTGATGACTTTTCCCGTGCGTTGTAGTACCTGTGTGATGTAGACTGATGTAATGAACCGTAGTTGGGGTTGTCCCGCAGATATGATCAGATGGACCGTGGTGGTCGGTTGGTATATAAAGTAGAATTGTCTGTGATATATATCCCCCTTGGTGTGAGATCCGTTAGTTCAAACCGAGTCACAAAAAATTAAAAAAGAAGAAAAAAAGAAGAAAAAAAAGAAGAGCGACGGGTGCGGAGCGGTAGGTTCTAACCGGCGCGGACGCTCAGCTGCTGGGCAGCGCACACTTCGCACACATTCAGAACCGTCCGCCAGGACCAGCAGTGGCTTTCTCGCACATAGACACTCACACGGCCGGACATGCACGCACAACAGTCACGGTATCACGTCCTACCAATAAAACTTTGGATATCGCCCAGCAAAGTCGGAAGGTTTTGTTGCTGGCACGGAAGAAACGAACCGACCAGGGGATATGGGATAGACTGTATGAAGGAGGGGACGGCCCGGCCACTGAGCGTTCCAAGTCTCTTCTCTCTCTCTCTCTCTCTCTCTCTGCCCGCTAGGAAGGAGGGAGGGGATGTACAGAAGCAGGATCGCTTCAAAGCGTTGGCCGTCCACAACTAAAGCGTTCGGGCTCTATGCCACGGCTCTTATATAGAGCGACGACGAGGAGAAGGAGGCGGCCGCCAGCGCTCCAGCAGCGGCGGGGCGACATAACACATAGCTGTAGAGGGAATGAATAAGGAAAGGAGCACCAGAGAGACGGAGAGTGGGGACTGGGGAGTGTAGTAGTCTCTCTCTCTCTGTGCCAGCACACAGACACACAGTTTCGACGGGGTTTTTATTACACGGGGAGACTCCAGCCAGCCCAGCCAAGCACAAGCCAAGCAGCTTCTTCCTCCTCCCACTTTTGGGACCAGCGCAGTCGCGGAATATGTGTGTGGCAGACATGCAGAGGAGAAATAACAGCACAAGGGAGGGGTTTCTCATTTTGATGATGAACTTGAGATCCTCATTTCCACGTTGGTTGGGGTAGATCGATTGCGTAACAAACTAGAGCGGCCGCCGCAAACTTTCAAACTTCGCCACGTCCCCATATACGCACAATACGAGAGAGAGAGAGGACGACCGAGCAGCATGCAGAGCTACCTGCATGGAGATGAAAGTTGGGCGGTTGTGCGCGCTGCAATGTCGTCGTCATTGTCTTTTCTCACCGAAAAACCTCGTTAACGAACAACCGGGGGTATAAAGGAGAAGAAGGAGGTAGAAAAGAAATGATACAATGTCAGCTGGCTGCGTATATAGAGGTCGGAAAAGAGGGAGAAAATTCACAGACGCACTTGCCCGGCCCTAATGATGTCGGTCGGCGCTGGGTGGGAAACGAGCCTCCGAGAAACGCGAGAGGGGCCAGATTGAAAGAGACTCTGTGTGCCATCTTTTTTCCTTTTCTTTTTTCCTACTCATGAGCCTGATGTCTTTGGTGTTCGCTATCATTGTGGGCCACATCGATTACCCTTCACATTTGCCGCACGGCTACAACCATTTCATTTACTACGTGGGCGTCTCTGTTTGAGAACTTGCCTACGCAATCCGGAGCAAAATAAATACTTGGCCGACCAGCCAGAGAACCCTTGCACCACCACCACCGACACGCCGAGTAGGTAAAGAAGTACATTTGGCAAATTGGAGAGTCCGAGATCAAACACGAAGGTGACTATTTGCGACAAGAGCACACAGAAGAGAGAGAGAGAGAGAGAAACCCGATGGATTTAATGGCAACTGAATTTTGACCGACACGGTGAACGCGTGACGCATTAGCGGACGTCATCAAAGGAGGAAAAGATTCCACCTACGTGTATTCCAGGAGTTAGTTATCAGGTAACAAAAAGATTCCAGCTCAATAGGGAGTGCAGACAACGACACTATTGTGAAAAGGGAAAACGGAAGAAAGAGTACGAGAGAGATCAAAGCCCTTCTCTCTTTCTCTGTGTATATATATACGTACGGATGGACGGGAACCGTCAAACATTCGAACAAAGTAACTCTACCCGAGGGCGAGATTTGTGCGATTGAACACGACACGACGACCACAATACGTCTCATTCAGACTCGGCAGGTTTTTTTTTTTTTTTTGTACGCCGTGCGGGCCAGTGGTCAATGTGGACTGCTTGGGGAGTTACGGACAATAAACACTGTGGCAAACTATAGTGTGTCTGCAGGTTAAGGCAGCGTCATCGCGGAAAGCGGCCGAGGTCGGCACGTCGTCAGAAGTTGGTTGAAGCAGCCTCTTCACTCCTCGGTTCCATACTCGTCTTGTACTTGCAGACAGCTCATTACATGTAATGAGAATGTGAGCACCCGCCTCTAGACGAGCAGCACAGACAACGGAAGACGAAAAAAAAGATCCTTCCTTTGCAGGTTTTCGTTCTCCGCCATATTGATTACGACCTCAAGTTTTACTGCTTGAACACAGTCATCATTGAGGAGTTGGGCTAGTTGGGAGCATTACTAATCCATGAAGTTGAAATGTATTTACCCACAAAGAGACTACGTTCGTCGTTTAACTCATTCAATTCCCGGATCCCCCGGGCTATCCATTTGATTCCGTGCTCCTCGTCTGCCCATCATGGTACACATGGCGCTGAATGGGTAAAGGAGATTATGACCATCGGTTGGACGGCCAGTTCTAAAAGTTTACTCGCAACTCTTCAATAAAAATGACCACTGGAGCGGTGATGCACAGATGGACTACTCCGTGACGGCATCATGTCTCTTCCTCGTGTCTTTAAACTTTCTTGCTTCGACACCAACGTAAGTGTATTTTGGTTACTTTAAGTTAAAAACTTTAGACGCCGAAGGAAAGTTTACAAATGCAAAAAAAAAAGTTAAGATCGACAGCGATGAAAAGATCGGCACGCAGCGCTAGTCTTTTGATGATCTTGTCCAGCCTCAGTCCTCGACGCGTACCTGAATCGTCCTTGGTGACCCACTCGTTAAGGACTTCTTCAGGGACGTGAAGGATGCACCGGCGGCTCCGGCCGCCCATAGAGCAGTCACCACCAATACAGCGTAGGCAGGCAGAATAGTAGCCAAATACAACTGTGATGAGTTCAGCAGAGTCTGAAAGGGAATACATCGTAAATGAGCAACGCGATAGGCGAAGTTATATGAACAGCCCACGTATCAAACAACTACAAGTCAATACTAGAAGTTTGACATCAGTTGCACAACAGAACTACTAAAAAATGTACTTACCAAACATGATATAAGAAGGTGAGATGTCACCACCCAAACTAATCCTAAGTACTTCTTTTTATCTAGTGCATGAAAGAATAGCACTCCCCAAGCTGTGTGAAGGAGGATAAAACACAAGGTAGTGAGCGAGGAGGTCAGAAAAAAGAGATTGGAATCTCCATGGAGACCAACTGTTCCTGGTCCAGTTGCATCAGCGAGAACATTGACTAGAGAAAAAGTTCCACTGATGATGCCAAAACCCAAGCCTGAAACTGAAGTAAACAATTAACACACAGTTCACATTCCATTCAGTTGAGTAGTTACCATAAGCCAAAATATTTTTGTTTGTGATGATGGCAGTGTCAGATTCGGTTAATTTCTTCAACCCAACTTCAGCTTTCCGTAACAGCAAGTAAATTAGAAATCGGAAAAGTTCTTGGAACAGAACAGAGAAAATAACACCCACAATGATGGGACTGTTTAGAGTTACGGCAACAAGCCACAACAGGGAAGATGTCAACAACGACAGGAGCCAGAAGAATGCACTAAATAATTGATTGTTTGTTGCATAAATTATTTTGGTACACTTTAAAATATTTGTTAGTGAACCTTACCTGGCAATAAGTATGATGATTCTGATGGGATCTTTAGCAACAGTGAGGAGGAACATGGCCAGTGGAGGGCCGAATGCCAGAAACGCACATCCGAAAAACTCGAGAAGCGCCATTTTCCTCAACTACCTACGATTGAACAATACCGTAGCGGGCAGCAAATACGAAATCGGTACAGATTCCTCAATATTCTTGAAAACAAAATAAGCCGCTCTTCCGTCTTACTTTTGACAGTTCAATTTCCAAACAATCAATACAGTTCCAGTACTTGCCGAAAGGTGGCCAGGCAGAGATCCCATGGCCTTTAAATGCTGGAGCTGTCAAGGGAATGCCGGCCCAAACATTTAGACTTTTTAAGCAAATATCGATCTCAATGTGGGTAACCCGGGTCACGTACTAGCTGCATACAAACTTTACTCAGTTAGGTAAGTGGGAGAAAGTCCATCAAACTAGAGACTGCACCACCACTTCTCGACTCTCGCCACTCCACTTAATACCCTCCTGCAGGCGTATTGAGCATTAGACTGGGCGAGCTATGATGGTACATTTATGGGTGGCTACTACAAGCGGAATGTTACGACGTCTGGCGACGACGAAGGCGTCGTATCGCCTTTCTAAAATAAATCATAGATGATTGAAATTAATGACGTCGCATGCTTGTTGAAAACAGCACGCTGGGTTAAATACATGTTGCGACTAAAAATATTTCATTTATTACCACGGGTTGTTGACCATGGTAAATGTGGCGACAAACGCGCCCTCCAGTTTCAGAAGTGGCTTGTGTGTCAACGAGGCGAGAATCCAAGACGACGACGTGATGATGATGGATTGTTTATCGGAGAGATTTCATCGCCTCTTTCATTTTGGATCGTTGTTGTTGATATTGTTAGTTCCCCTGCTAGATTGTCAGCACGAGCCTTTGAGGGATCGCAACGTGCTACTGATAATCGGTAAGAGTTTTCTTTTTTTATTTTAGACATTCTTTTGAAGTTCTTTGCAGTATTCAGTTTCTCGAATCTCTTTTTTCTTAATTTTGACGTCCCCCATGGGAGGGTTCTCGCTCAAAGCTTGGCCTTGTTAAGCTTCATTTGTTCCAAGTTAAAGTCTCATCAGATGAATATAAAAAGAGAAGCGTATAACCTTTCCCGCTATTGTTACATAATAGACTTCGTTTCACTTTTCTTCATGAAAAGTTCAATCCCATTCTACACGGTGATTCTAAATGTTTTCTAAGAAAGCTTTAGCTTCAAGACTTTGCTCTTAATTGATTGTTTACGTATTATCTATCTCGAGTTCACTTTCCGTTATCTCTCATTTCCGGCCTATGAAAAAATATGTACCAGCTGACGATGGCGGATTTGAAATGGGCGTTTACGGCAATCAACGGTGCCGAACGCCCCATTTGGATGCACTGGCTGCTCAAAGTTTGGTGTTTTCCCAAGCGCGGACGTCCGTGAGTAGTTGCTCTCCTAGGTCAGTGCACTGGTCATAATTTTTGGCCGCCTAGCCATCTTCTTATTGCACTTCCTTTATATGTTTCATATTTCAAATGGGAATTGATCCAATCCAGCCGGGCAGCCCTATTGACAGGACTTCCTGCGCATCAGAACGGCCTTTACGGCCTTCATCATGATGTCCATCATTACGATTCTTTCCAGACGGTCCAGTCCCTGCCATTGATCCTCCGAAAAAATGGCGTTCGTACGGGTAGAAGCAAAAAAAACGGGCGTCATTCACCATTAAAACATGCACTACTTCTGATACGTCTCTCTGTTCCATTATTCAGGAATCATCGGGAAAAAGCATGTTGGTCCGCCATTTTCCTACACTTTCGATTACGAGCAGACAGAGGAGAATAACTCAATCATGCAGGTCGAAAGCAAGAAATAATTCGTAAAGAATATAGTTCCGTATGTAAGATGGTACGTAACCCCATAAATAGGTCGGAAGAAATATCACAAGAATAAAGTTGCTGGTCAGGGAATTCCTCCAGACGCAGAACGAGAGCCAGTGAGTCGGCTGGGCCAGTCTGGTCTCACTTTTCCTTTCATCTAACTCGGCCGTTTATTGAAACTGACGGTCACGATGTCGTGTGTCGTCTACATACTTTACTTGCGTGACTTTCCTTTTAAAGGCCTTTCCTCTTGTACGTCGCGTTCCATGACCCGCACCGGTGCGATCATTCCAATCCGGGCTACGGACATTTCTGTGACAAATTCGGCAATGGAGACCCTGGATTTGGACATATTCCCGACTGGAAGCCCGTACGTTACCAACCCGAAGACGTCTTACTGCCATATTTCGTCCCGGATACCCCAGCGGCCCGTGAAGACGTCGCCTCTCAGTATACCACCATTTCCCGCCTCGATCAAGGTTTAATAATTTCATTACGATTAGTTCTTTCTTGTGAAATAGGGTCGTTAATATTTAGGAATCGGTTTGGTACTTGACGAGATCCGTAAAGCTGGCAAAGAAGATAATACCCTAGTTATTTATTCATCGGACAACGGCATCTCTTTTCCTCAGGGACGCACCAACATGTACGAACCTGGTAATAAGTTGAAATTTAATGTAAATCGAGATTCGACAATCTTAAAATGTAAACAACCTAGGATTGGCTGTTCCTTTATTTATAAAATCACCGTTTGACGTCACAAGACGAGGTGAAATTACGAATTTTCAGGCAAGTTTATTGGATGTCGTGCCAACCGTTTTGGATTGGTTCAGTATCGATTATCCTCGGTATCACATCCTCAAGCGTAGCGAACCAACTACCTTAACAGGGCGATCTCTTTTGCCACTTTTGAGAAGCGAAGATGTTGAGCAGGTTGACACCTTCTTCGGCAGCCATGTCACGCACGAAGTCACGATGAATTACCCTATGAGAACCATCATTCGAGAAGGGAGATTCAAGCTGATTCATAACCTAAACGCCCCAATCCCGTTTCCTATAGACCAAGATTTTTACCTATCGCCGACTTTCCTGGTATTCGTCGTAAATGTCTTTTCATGTTTTGAACAAGTATATGTATATATAGAAGAACTGATCTCTCAGGACATGCTTAATCGGACTTTGAACGGGCGTCCTCTTCGCTGGATCAAAGAACTGTCTGACTACTATTTTCGCGAAGAGTGGGAGATGTTCGATCTAAAGAAAGACCCTCAAGAGAGCGTAAATCTACGTCACAAAAAGAAATATAGGGTTTGTATCGCTTTAAAATAACCCGATCTAATTTCTCAATATACTAGCGTGTGCCGTGATTTTAGGAGTTGTTCTCGGAACTCAGAGTAAAGCTGTTTGAATGGCAAAAATCAACCTATGATCCATGGTTGTGTTCTCCGCATGGGGTTCTTTTGGAGAATGATGGTGGGCCATTCTGCGCTCCTCTAAATAACCGAAAATACCGCGAGCTTTAAAATAAGCCCCTTATAAATCGTTCTCCTCTAACGAGTAGTATGGAAACTGCTATTGTCCGTTAATACATCTAATGGATAAATAACAAGCCGTAAATTTATGTGCTGTCGAATCTTTTTTTATTTATACCAATTAATGTGAGATTTCCTTTTTAAGCCATAATGTCAATAGCTCAATGAAATTCAAAGTAGAGAAATTGAACCACAAGCTTAATGAAGTATTTTTTATATAAAACCAATAAACTTTAAAAAAAATTGCATGTTTTGGTATCAAACATGACTTCCCAAAGTATATGGCTTGCCAAGAGATACGCTATGGCTAAACAGCATAAATGTAGGAACACAATCCCAACCAACTGCCAACAGCTATTGTCAACACAAGTTGAACTGAAATAATATCACACATTGTGTCTAACTTGTGGTGACTAGTGATGCCATATTTTGGTTGATATCCAGTTAAGTCAGTCAATAAGTTCTGCTTCAAATCCCAAGGCATCCAAGAGCATTCCCATTGGTGTTGATTTCTTAAGTCCAATTTGTTCCATCTTGTTGGTAAGCTTATTTTTTAGGCTGCGCAGGCGGAGTGAAGCATGGATAAAAGTTGCTATTGAGATTCCAATAAAGAAGTTTAGCATACAGAAATTTAAAAATTTCTGAAGAGGTGACCTACCAGAAAATGGAAGAAGAATCCCCAGTAGAAAGACCAATATTCCATCAAGTAAGTAAATGATTAAATAAGCACCCATAAGGAGTGCAACAATGCTAACAACAGGGTGGTCTTGTTTAAATTTGACAATCTGAGGACCACCATTTCCGGCAGCTACAAAGAGACCACAAGCTAAACCAATAGCAAAAAGTCCCAAGAACATCTTGAAAGGATGAATAATCCTATTGGAAGAATTCAAACATTAATACCGTCATCGACAAAATGTTCCAACCAAAATGTAATACATACCCGACAAGAGTAAACAGTGCTAGGGCCAGCAGAAAGTAGTTTGATTGGTAATAAATTAGATTACTGTACACCCTTTTTCCCCATTTTTCTAAGTCCCTAATATTTGGCACTTGAAATCGGGCAGATTCAAGGAGAAAATCATCAAGAGTTCTTAAAGGGGCCACTTCGAATGCACCATTCTCTTTTGAAGTCGCCATTTTTTTCTGTCTGTTATGTTTTCCGTCGACTGCAGTAACGGCACTAAACGGCGCTCAATCAATTTTGCGGTCGTGTTTGCCAAGTGTCGGATTTAGAACTTCACACACACGATTTTTCATTATATTAACTATTTAACAAAGGTACGAATTAATGCCCTATTATTTCCATTACTTCTAAAATTTTCAAAACATGTTGACGCAGTACCACGCCATACATATAAGTGAGATCACATTTCCCTGCGAAACAACATACTTAAGCTTTCGATTTGCAGCGAATTATTGGATGCTCTTTCATTTTGCATAATTATTAATATCAAAGTTTTCGAAAGTAAACTTTTGGTGAGATTCTACCTAACATTAACTTTAGTTTGACTTATTGATTCGGGTGAAAGTTTGGAGGCGGATTGTTGCAGGGCCTTCTGTGATATGACGTCCGTGAAATGAGTCATGCGTGTTATGGTGTTATGGAAAGTAGACGAGTCACCACCTTTCAATATGACGTTACAAGATAGGCATTTCAGATACGTATTTGTTCTGCTATGGGGGTCTACGTATGGACTCTGTAAAGTTGTCGACGCTTAATCAACAAATCATTGAAACAAAACTGAATTGTTTGCTTGAATATAAGGACGGACGGCAATATCGGACTATGATGTAATATCCGTCGGAATCCGCAAATCCTATTCTAGTGAATGAGAAATAAATAAATTTGAGTTGCTGTGAAATCAACCCCACTTTGAAACATGGGGACCAAAAAGAAACCAACATGTTTTACTTAGTTCTGTTAGAGTTGGCAGCAAACGGTATATGTAACTTCTTAATTAAAGAGTTGCAACCGAGACAGTTAGGCCTCTTAGAAGTTTGCTTGGATCCCTGCCCAACATGGTCTCGTTTTAAATTGCGAGCTTTTACTCTCCAAAGGCTTGGATACGCCCCGTTAACAAAGCCTCCGTTAAATCTAATCTTCTTTTCTTCGAAGTAAAACACGACTAAACGCAAAACAACTTTGAAATGTTTTACGAAGATTGTATTACTTTCATTTACTGTAAAATTCAATCCAAGGGAAAGGGGTATAATGGAGGCACAAATACGCAGCTTTTCTTTTCAATTTTGCGAGTTAGTGTGGATAAAACATCTCTAACGGGACAAATTACATGGTTCCCGCCATTCGCATGCAAACGAATCTTTTTTTCTTTAAAAAACGTAGTAGGAAAATGGAGGGGAAAAAATCTTAAAGGACAGATTAGGACAAAAAAAAAACAACAAGGCCAAGAAGGACGAAAAATGCTGACGATCTGGAAAATACGCGGATATGATAAAGGCTAGATGAAAAATTCTGAAGAAAAAGGCAGATGATAGAACCGACTCCTCTTTAATCGATCAAGACCGGAAAAAGATTAGCGATAGCGGCATGCAAGTGTCCGTGTGAAGGCAAAGTGTTTTCTTTCTTTTATAAGGATGGAGAGACGAAGGCGCGTGATCATGATTATGGTCAATATTCACCAAAGAACGTGTGTGATATCATTTCGCTGTAGTAGCTAGTCTACCGGTTTTTAGTCTTTTTGCTTCTCTTCTTCCTGCGGCCGTTATTCGTCGACGTGGCCACATTGCCTGTACCACCATTACTAGCCTGATCGGGGCTGTCACCGTCCGCCTCTTCCTCTTCTTCGATGCGTTCCTGAATGTTATTTGCAGGTTCCACCTGAGATTGAGAATGAGACAGTCCGAATTAGTGAACACAGACAATCTTAGAACTCCGGTCGATAGGTTATAGGGTACGTACCTCGTTATTGTTGGTGTAATCAGGAATAGATCGGTTATTGTTGCCGTTGTCGTCACTGCTGGCGGACGGATTTGTTGCATTACGCAGTGTAGAGGATAGGGACCCAGAGCTCGTATCGGCCGCTTGATTGAACTCGCTCATTCTCTTGATGACCATCTCGGCTTGCATGGCGTCTTGCTCCAATGATTTCAAGCGCGCTTCCCTCCAGGCCGCCCGTTTCTTGGCCTGCAAAAAGCGCGTACAATCCACCTCATTAGCCACTGTGTTACTGTAACAATAGTACCGCGGTAGCTCAATACATACCTGCAAAGCTCTTTGTTCGGTTGGCGATAGCATTTTCTCCTCCTCGCTGAGTTCTAAACCCTGTGGGAAATGAACGAGATGGTAACTTCGTTTCAGTACAAGGAATATCGATTTTCACGGAAACTAACCTCGCGTGTTAGTTTATCCTTAAGTCGCTTTTCAGCTTTGGCCGTGCGGACGATTGATGGATGCTGGGCTGTTGGAACGGTGGTAACCTGGGAGAATAGTTCAATGGTTAGGTATGAAAGGTTTCGTTTCTCCTTGCCTACGCAAAAGAAACTTACAGTAATGGCTACAGCGACGGGTTCAGCTTCAGGTGTGGAAGCTTCATCTTCATCTTCCTCATCGACATCGTCTAGGCGGCTCAAGTTCAGCAGCTGCTCGCTAGTCAAATTAGCAATTTTCCTCTCTACAAAAATCGAACAAAGGAAGTTACACACATTTCAATGAAACCCACAAACTTTTCACTAAATGTAAAGCTTACCCTCTTCTTGTTTCAGTTTGTTGACTTCATCTTCGCTCAAAAAGCTGAACCTCTTCTCTGCAAGATGATTGAACAAGTTAGTCTTAACCACACAAAGAAAAGTTGGCTGTTGCAAGTTACCAGGCTTAGTTGCTGGTTGCACAGACTCTTCTATTTCCTTTTCGAAGAAGCGTTTCTTGGCGCTGAACGTCATCTTGTCTGGGCTGGGACC
Source organism: Ceriodaphnia dubia (assembly GCA_022539655.2). Lineage (NCBI taxonomy): Eukaryota > Metazoa > Arthropoda > Branchiopoda > Diplostraca > Daphniidae > Ceriodaphnia > Ceriodaphnia dubia. The sequence goes on along the minus strand of JAKUCG020000248.1, from coordinate 125,895 downwards.
CGTCAACCCCCCTCCCGTTGGTGCCGTTTTCGGCACGGCGGGAGTGGCGGGAGGAGGCATCGCATCCTAAACAAATCAAAACGAACACGACAAAGAGCGGAAAGGGAACTCCAGAGGTTAGTAAATCAGTCGACCATTCGGTGCGTGTAAAGTAAAAGAAAAGGAAAAAAGTCCATTCGTCATAAGTGTGAGAAGAGAAGAAATCGAGCGTGGCAGAAAGCGGCAGTAAGGCGTGACTTGTGAATGCGATTTGTTCACCTGGAGTACGGGAGGAATGGGGCTATTGCCACAACTGCTGTTGCTGCGATCCGATGGGTGGTCCGAACCGGCCTGGTTATATCGGGCGGCCGTCGGCGTTAAGCGACCCGGAAGCGGGGAAGGCGATGGCGATATGGTCTCGCCTTCTTCAGCGAGACCCGCCTCACCCAGATTAGCACGAGGAGCTATGGGCTGTGCGAGCACAAATTAGCCGTTCGGTCCAGCGAACCAAAACAGACGAACACGCAAACAAACACGCACACATAAAAAGCAAAACAAAAATAGATTAGTAAAATATTTTTTTTAAAAGGGTGAAAGAGAATTTTCGGAAATAAGACAAAAATGTAACAAAACAAAAAAGAAAAAAATTCAATAGAGAAGACCAAGACAGATGAAAGATTTTTGTTGTCAGAAAACCGACTGAACTGGCAGTGTGAAAAATGAAAGCATATAAGAAATGTGAGAGAGCATTATTAGTCTTTTCGCCGATTGTCCACGCTGAACGAGATTGATGTAAATCCAAAACCAGAATATTGTGGTCTGATGAGGCGCCGCCCTAGCACCCAAACTTTTCCTCTTATAAATTATCCGATTGTTTCTAGAACCAAGCCCGCGGAAACCGGACATTGTGGAAATGACAGTGTATATCATCAATCATTCTTTCTTTTTTTTTTAGTTTGTTTCAGGGAGGTTTTCAGTTGTGGTTAACATCACATATAGAAAAGTAAATTCATTTGACGCTTTACGCTCAGAATTTTTTGTCGGGGACAACCATAAAAATCGGCTATGAAGGGAAAGGAGAAGATTTTTAAAAAGAGTGAGCGGGAGATTTCAAGAGGGAACACCTTTTCGAATCTTTGGTATCCATCAAGGGCAACTTCGGTTTGTTTTGTTTTGTTTTCCTTTGTCAAAAAGAATTGAGGGGATAAAGTGGGGAAGATATGGGAGCAAATAATGGGAGGGGGGATCAATACGCCGATGACTGATAACAACTTTTTGTGCTGATGAACGAGTAGGAAGCGGTCCCGATCTCTTTTTTGGTTCGTCAACAAATAACACTTTTGCGCCGCCGTCTCGCAGCAGCGTGGGACACGTTGACGATCCGTCATCAATTGTTTAGATTTCGCATTCGATAGAGTTCCTGCTATAAATCCGTCGGGTTCTGCTCGTTAAAAAAAGAAAGATGGAAAAAAATGGCCGTCATTTTATTGATCATGTTGGAAGCGGAAGGCTCTTTGGGGGCTGCAGAACACAAGGCGAGCGGAGCACTCAGGGTCCCTTTTATCTTCTTGCCGGAAGAGGGGTTGGTCATCATGCTCTCCCATTCTCCGCATGCAGGGTATATGTATATGTTTCGGATGCTAGAATATCTCGTTCTCCATTAATGGGTTGTTTTGCTATCATGCGCTCCGGTAACGACCAGAAATTCAAAACGAAGATGCATTTTTGGTTGTGGAGAAATACACGACGGGAGAAAAATTAAAAGGAAAAGTTTGGGTGCAACGGCAAACTAGATCATTCCATTAAAGGATCGGCGATAGGTTTCGGGCGACATTCTCGGTAGGTTAATATGACCAAACAGAACATCCGTGATGATGATGAGAAGAGTAAATCAAACAACATGCCAGTTACATCGATAAACACAAACAATGAAAGTCAATCCTTCAGCAAGACGTGACACAAGCGAGCGACATGACAGGTAAGAGCCAGCGGCAGAGTGAGGATAAGGGCAAGGACGAGTATCAGCTTACCGTGCTTGTTTGCGGAGCTAATGTATGTTTGGACATGACAATCGTCGTCGTTTTCATGTCGACACGATTAGGGCCCGGTGATTTCGGTACCATGTTGGAAACGAGCATTTCAGCTGCTCGTACGGCATCCAAAACCTGGAAAACAATCCTTTATCAATAATCCAATTCCGAGAAGTGGTCTGTTACGTTAATGCTCTACCTTATCTGACGTTTTGGAATCTCTATCACCCAACAACGGACTCGTCGGCAAAGAACCGGTTACCCTAGCAATTTCAGGCTCGGCGTGATCACATGAGCCATCTTCCTGAGCCTCGTCTCCCTGAAGATAGAAGATACGTAATGGAGGAACATGAGGGCAATTAATTTATCTATAAATACCTTGAAATGATTAGGCTCATCATCAACTCGATCAAGGCTCGAAACACTTTCGGAGGTAGACTTAGGTTCGCGGATAAGTTTGCCTTCCGACAGGAGCCGTTCTACTTCAGCGGCATCGTAACCTTCGCAGATAAGCAAGTGGATAACATCACCGGACGTCCTCAGTGAATTCACGGCTTCTTGGTGAGAGGCTCCCAAGAGGCTGATACCGTTCACCTCCAGTAAACGCATGCCAACCTAATCGAAACCAAAGAATAAATTCCATTAGTTTGGGACACGAAATCGATGGATATGAAAAACTGAATAATCAGTTACCTTTAGACGGCCGTCTCTCTTAGCTGCACCGCCGTGATTAATTTTCGAAATAAAGACACCCTCGTCGTGCTTATCGAGAGGATTGCCCGGATGTCCTCTTAGACCGCCCTTAATGTTCATTCCAAGTTTCTCGCCTTCGAATCGGTGAATAGTCAACTCCTGCAATCCTTTGGGCGGCGGATCGTGTTGGACGGTCAAGATTAGTTCCGCTGTTGGCTCCAAAAGAGCCTGTACAGCTTCCTGGTGGCTAGCCTTGGAAACATCCCTGCCGTTGACCTTGAGGATCCGATCACCGATCCGTAGTCGCATCGTTTTAGCGGCCACGCCTTCCGGAATGACCTGAAAACACGCACAAGCAATTTCGTGAGTGAAATCCTGGCCATCACATCAGTTTCAAAAGGCCAGACGTAGAGCCAGACAGAGCCGTTGTCATACTTTTGATATGAAGACTCCCGGGTCGTCGGCACCAAATGGAACACACGAATGATCACTCCCACCGACAATACTAAGACCCAGTGGACCGGCACCTTTTTGCAAAATCACATCCTGGCGTGAGAGAAAAAGATTCACGTTAATGGTGGTGGTTGGTTTTAGTTGGTGAACAACACATCATTCGGCGAGATTCGCCGTAAAACCGTTGGCTGTTTTCACGACTTTTTAAAATAATTTTCATATATATTTGTATATACCTCAATAATGATAGGAAGTGCACCGAGTTTATTGTTGGTGACGCGGGTGACGATGGTTTCCGTCAACGTGCTCTTTGTGATGGTTTCCGTGACTTTGCCCAATTGGGTGGGCACGGCAGGGAACTGGAACTCGCTCAGTGCACCCCCGACTGGATCTGGTTGCTTGACATTGATGACGATGCTGGAGCTGGGCGGCTGAGGCTCAGGCTGGACGAAATGAGCCGGTATCATGGCCTGGAATTGCTCGTTGGTAACGTGTTTCGGCATATCCTCTCCAGACGGCAAGGCCACGGCGTTCTTAGCTGTTGGCACCGGTGAGGGTTCCACGTTTCCGCTTCCGCTCTTTCTCTCAGGCGACGTGGTGAGGAATTGCTGACGGGCTGATTGGCTGACGCTTGGTGAACTATTGACACACAGGTACAATTACAAGTAGGGTTCATGATTGTGGGATAATCAAAGGTTTCATTACCTAGTGGTCAAAGGTGACGACATGGACCCAATCAAGGGCGACGTCGGCAAACTTGAAAGCCCGGTATAATTGGGCCGGTTGGCCATATAACTGTTGGGACTGTAGAGGCTGGTGTAAGGTCGAGGAGTACCAAACATCTTTGGTGATTTGAGGTGGCTTGGCGGAAGCCACGATTCGCGTTCAACGACCAAACGGACGAAGCGTTCCAAACCAGTGAGCATAGCAACAACTTGATCGTGTCGAGCACCTTCTACGTCGACACCATTTATCTTGTTTTCACGAACGAAAAGACATTCAATTAGGTTGAAAAAGGAAAACAAAACAATTGGAAATTTTAATCTTACCGAAATAACACGGTCTCCGATTTTCAACTTGCCGTCTTTTTCGGCTGGACCGCCTTCCATAATGCGCGATACATACACAGCCTGTTATTACAAAATCACGTTTTAAACACCGACAACCGTAAACTTTGGAATGGCTGTAAAAGACTCACGTCGGACCCATCCTTGTAGGGATTGCCTCCCTTGCCTCCCGAAATACTGAATCCCAAACCAGTGTGGTCTCGCAGCAGCGTAATGTAGACTCGCTCCTTCCTGAGTTCCAGTCCGTTTTGCTGTTTAGCACCGGTATCGGCGGGCGGCGATTGCAACTGAGTCGGCGGTGGAGGTGGTTGGGATACTGGTCGAATGAGGTGTGAGGACAAGCTCGCAGGATAAGAAGTTAGCACCGGGGTAGGAGCCACAGGAACAGCGGTTGATTGGTTCTGCACCATCGAATTGAGGGGTAGTGATTGGGGGAGTTGGTGGTCCACTGTGGCCGCATCGGAATGGACTTGGTTGGCCGCCTGCAACTGTGTGAAACTGAGTCGCGGGGCAGGATTGGGCACGCCGTTGGTGACCGGCTTATCCATCTCTCTGACACCCTGCAGACTGGAACTGGAGCCGATCGACAACCTGGGCGCCGGTTTGGGCGGTTGAACAGAGGGCGCTGCAATCGGTGGTGGTGAAGCGGGCGGATCCGACTCTCTTAATTCGGGCTGGTCGTGCTCCTCCTCTTCGCCCGCAGGCGGAACAAGCCTAGTCACCTCTCGGATAAAGTGCACCACCAGACTAGGACCGGCCGCTTTCAGGATGTCCACAGCTTCGTAATGGTCAACGTCAACGCACGACATGCCGTTGACGGCAACCAGTTTGTCACCAACTCTCAAACCGGCCATCTCGGCTGGACCACCCTCCGTCACTCGGGATATAAAGATACCCTCGTCTTCGCCACGGTACGGCGTCGATCCTTTGCCACCAGCAATACTCAGTCCCAAGCCACTGGTGGTCCTTTCGATGTGGATCTCGTATTGAATCTCCAAAACTTCGACTTGCTGTTCGTTATCTATAGATTCATCCTTTTTCAGGGAGGAAGAAAATATGAAAAAATTTAGAATTTTGAGCTTTCTGACACGGATAAAAAAAATCCTTACTTCGGGAGGTGGCGGAGGTGTAGGCAGGCGATCTTCATCATCCTCAGACTGGTTCGATGATGTGGGCTGTTGATGCGGTTGATGTTGCGACATCTCCTGCCTCTGAAGAGCGCTCGTGATCAAAGCCATGGCCTTCTCCTTGTCCATCGGTTCGTGAATTCGTTTGTTCTTTAAGTAGTGCGGTGTATCACGTCGCGACAACTTGGATTTCTCTCGCGGGACCCGTTCATCTCCTCCATCGAAATCCTTGGAGAAGAAAAAAAAACGTTACATTTGATGACAAGTTCTAAAAACATCTTAAGAATGGGAAAGAAAAGGAGCGAGAGAGAAAAGTAACACAATACCTCTTCAGTTTCGTCACATTCCTCGATGCTCCTATGTTCGTATTGGTCGACAAAGGCAACAGCTTTTTCATGCGGCTCCGGCACTGGAGAAGGCGAAGAAGTCTGTCTCTGCTCATACTGCTCTGTGGGATAAACAGGACCGCCCCGGCTGGCAAGTTCATCGTGGACGGGTAAGTCAATCAGTTCGAGTGGCGGCAAAGGAGATGCACGCCGATAGGGCAATTCTTGTCCCGTACGATCGGGCTTGAAAGCTTCTCCTTCTTTCAATCCGTCCTGTTCGTCATGGTGGACGACTTTACCATCGATTTTCTTGCCTTTGAAATGTTTCTGGGCTTTAGCTTTCAGGTCCTTGGGATGGGGCGTATTATGTCGAACGAACGGCGTCTCCTTATCTTCATCGCCATCGGAATCCTCAGCGAATTTGACGAACGAAGTTCGATGCGGGTCCGCTGCATCGCTGTCCGCGTCCGTCTGCGACGTCATAGGCGGCGAAGACACTGAGGCCACTAAATGGTCAGAATCGGATCCATCATCCAGCTGCTGCTCATGTTGCTGGTGAAGCTGCTCACTCGAGAATCGCGTTCCAGACCGGTAAAGCCGGCCTTCGACTAACGAATCTGATGAGCCGGAACCAGAACCAGCGGAGGTGTTGGGGGTGCGGTATTAAGAGTGCACACACGAAGAATAATAGACAAAAAAAAAGAGACAAAAAACAAAAAACACACAGCCCCCAAAGGTAGTGCGCAGGATTGGGTGAGTGTCAGGTGCGGGATTAAGTGTAAAAGGATTAAGGTAACGGGTGCGGATTAGGGTTCAGGGGTGGTGCCGGTGCAGCATGTTTTAATTAAAGCGTTCCTCCATATCGCAGTAGCAGCTCACAACTATCACAAAGTAACATCCATCCTTCCGACAAACACGACTTTTGTATGTGTGGAAAAATCCCTAATCAGATTAAAAGGTTACCACCCAAAATGTTACAGGGAATCTACGGGGTTTCAGCAATCACGTTGTGGATTAGTGGAACCGAAAACTTTTCCGGATCAGAAAGCTAACGTGCACAAGGACGATGCTAAATATCGAAAGACATTGTGTCCACGGTACCGAAGCCGTCATCTATGGAGAAACTAGAACCGAACAAAGGCGTACGGAACCAAGGAGAAACGTTTGCCCGCCACCCGATAGGTCCATTGCCGCCCCAGCGTCTTAGCAACGCAGGAGCTCCTTCCGTCACGACAACATCAAATGGGTAGAGGAGAGAAAAAAAAAACAACAAAAAAGACAGCCCACAAAGTCACAAAAATGAAATGAAAGAAATGAGATGTAAGCGCACGGGAAATGGAAGAGGACAATAAGGAAATGAAAAGAGAGAGAGAGAGAAAGAGACGATAGGAACCCCAACAGAGATCGGACCGGATGCGTCATACCTTGTTGTTCATTTTGGTATTCAAGTTGCGGGAGTAGGAAACAAGTTAGCACTTGCTCGCCTGTGACCTCGTCGATGTCTGTCTGGAACGTGAGCATCGGCTGGGCTTGATTTTCCGAGAGCCAAATGGCCTTAAGGTTCAAGCTGGTCAGCGAGAAAGGAAGATATTGGAGGCTAGAAACAAAAGCCAATTAGGAAAGATCAACTGGGAGCCACTTTGTTAAAGCTTTACCGGTTGCCGGACACGTCGAGGACATGCAGCTCGCTACAGTCGCCCAGTTCATTGGGTAGGAAATGCAGTTTGTTTTCACGTAACGACAAGACATTGAGGCAGACTAAGTGGCCCACTTCGACCGGTAGTTCGTGAAGCCGGTTGCGATCGACATTAAGATTAGTCAACTTGGTCATATTGCCCATGGAAGTTGGCAGTTCCGTTAGGAAGTTCTCCGTAAGGATCAGCTCTTGCAGAGCGACGCATCTAATATGAAAAGAGCATGAAGCGGATCGTCGGCAACATTATTTACAATCTCAATTACGAACTCACTTTCCAATAGCATAGTTGAGCGTCGTCAGTCTATTCTGGTCCACCTTTAATATGGTCAGCTTGGAGAGAGCACCAATTCCGTCGGGAAGAAGCTCAAGGAAGTTTTGCGATAAATGAAGATCCGTGAGCGAGACGAGGCCGCCAATCTCTTCCGGGAGGTTTTCTAAATGATTCTCGGAGACATCCAAGCAGGCTAGATTGGTCAACTGGCATAGCTCTCTGGGAAGATGAGCTAACTGATTGTGATCCAGCCAAAGTTCCGTCAATGCGGGCAGACTGCCAATATGTGCCGGCTGACGCGCATGAAAGAAATAATGTAAACAACAACGGGTATGTAACGGCTTGTGATCAAAGCAAACTCGCTAATCTCAAAAATGAAGAAATGAGACAGTGGCAACTCACCAAAATTTCAATGTCATTGTCACCCAAGTCCAGCCTCTCCAGCTTGGTCAGTTGCGACATGGACTCGGGCAAAGTCCTTAACAAATTCTCGCGCAGTTCCACGCTTTGTAGATTACTCAGACTGTGTACCAAGAATACCAAAAAGATGGTGTCATCAGATGAATACAAATTATCAGATTTTGGAATCGGCATTCAGAGCACCAGCATTGAGAAGCTGGGGAAACGAGACCGGACACGGCAATAAGGGACGACAAGTTATGCAGCCAGGCGCGCGCCAGCCTCAATTTCAGATTAAATTGCCTCTTCCTGAAGGCAAGGCAAGAGGGTCACTCTTTTCCTCTTGAGCTTCAATGGGACCTACCTTCCGAAATCGAGAGGAAGAGAGCTCAGGGACATGTCATTCAATCCCAGGACGGTGAGATTTTTCAACTGAACAAATCCGGCTGGTAGTCTCGGTATGGGATTGCTGCTGAAATCTGCCACTTGCAGAGCCTTGACATGCTTGATCGTTTCCGGAATGTCGGATATATCTGCACCGGAAAAAGAAAAAAGTCGTTTAACGGTTTAAGCACAGATTTTCTCCCTAAATGGTATGAGTTTAACAGCTTCTCTGTTATCAGCAATAAATAGAGAGCTCTAAGGTTATAACTGATAACAAGTCATAATACTGATTACAGTTCAAACAAAGCAAAGTGAGCTCCCCTAAGTTACAAACTCAACAGTTTCTCGTACGCCGGTACGGAAATTAAAAACTATGATTAAAAGAGAAATAACAGAGCTTGGCCAGATGTCTACAGAAAGCAGGCCTTGGATTTAAGAAACAAAACAAGCTATTTTTAATTGCCTAGACAAATAACAAACACTGATCATACACAAATAAACAGACCATGGTCATTGACACCAGTTCTGTCTCACTGTTTACCCACAGAACAATCTAGATTTCTATTAGGACTGAAAGGTAACCTTACCGTTTCTTGATACATCCAGCTCCACAAGGTTCTCAAAGTTCTGGATGTCTTGAGGAATCCTCTGTATTTCATTATCGCTGAGACTCAGCTTTCGCAACTTTGCAAGCCTGAAGAAATTCTGTGGGAAAGAGAAAGGATTGTCAATGCTTTCGTTATTCTGCAAGCTTGACATTAGGCTCGTGTAGCTTTCATCTTCACAAAGCAGGGAATCAACCCAATGCCAACGGTAACTGAAACCAGAGAAAACGAATGGAAAAGCTTACCTTGGGCAAATCTCTAATGTGATTGGCATCAAGCAAGAGTTCTTCCAAACTTCTTGAATAACGCCAGAGATCTTCAGGGACGCTGGGTAACGAACAATGACGCTTATCCACATACTCGACCTGACGATTGCATCCTTTGAATATTCGAAACATTTTTGTTCGTTTCGATGAGTCGTTCGGTGGTCAACGGCCTTGGGAAAAAAGTGAAGACCCCAAGTCAAAGTTCCATCAGTTCAGACAGGCACACGAAACTCGATTAAAGAAACCAACACGCCGAATCCAATGTTTCTCAGACAAGTAGTTCTCACTGAATGTCTATATTAACAACGACTGATGAGCACAATTCTTTTAAACGTCAAAAATGGCCCTAGCCAGATTTGCGTGTATGTGCGTGCGGCGAATAGGAGGGATACAAGATAGATACCCACCCCAGAAGTTTGGAGAGTTTGACCGCAAGTTGGCGCTGGGGATGCGTTTCAGGGGATGGGCCGGACAGAGCAGTGTTTGAAAACCGCTGGAGGCGGTCTCTCGACTATCTCTTTTTTTTGTGTGTGTGTCTGTTATCGCCACACAAAAGATGTGTAAGCGTGAACGGCGCATCGTTACGTTACGTATGTGCTTTCTCTACCGAGCGACAATATGTCGGTTTCGTCCACAAATCTGACAAAAAAGCAGAAACCTGGTCGTCAATCTGTCATGGGATTCGGATCGATGGGCGGAAGTACAGTTATTCATTGTATGTTATGAAATGAGAAAGAACCACAACGACGATAGATCTTATGGGCTATTGAACTTATTTTCCGGTTCATTCGTTTCCTTCGCTACAGTTACGAACGCTCTCCTCATTAGCAACTGTTATTCTTTCTAATGCCAGTTTTCGTGGAAGAGTCCCGTCCCCTAATGGTCGTGCTCTATCAAATTACGAAATAGGAGGACCGAGGAAGACGAGGAAGAAACTCCTGTCGAGTCCCCGTTGGCACTAATTGCAGGCGAAGCTGTTAATACGTTTTCAAGAATTCATTAAAACCTGGAGTGTGATTCAATTATTGTCGGCTTTTTTCGCCTTGATACCTATTCGACGCCACCTACAGAACTCAAGGGAAACTACGACATTTTTAGAGATAGGAAAATATAGGTGTGGTAACAGAATGTCACATTACTGCACAGAAACGACATATTCTGGGTCATAAACACAGCCGGTTGCCTCCATCTTCCGGAGGATTCTTTTTATTTCGCATGTCATTTTTGTTGACTAAAAAACCTGGTGAGCTGTCGTGACAGTCGCACTTCTCAGGTCATTGCGTTGCCAGATGCCAGCCCATATAGAAGTATGACTACAGATGGGATATGAGCACTCTGACATTTAAGAAAAAAAAGACGTCTTTTTTCGTGCGCAAAAGGGGGTAGAGCCATCTCGTGTTGGTTTGTTCGTATGTTACTATGTTGGTTGGTTGCTAAGATTTAAGGCGGAAACATTGCACATTTCGCTGATGAAGTCTCCAACGTGACCGCTAGATGATAGTCAGAGCGTCAGCAGACTCTCCTAAGAAAAAGAACCGCGAAAACGATTTCATGAACGTATGTCATACTTATTGTAGTTTTTCGGGTATTATTGTGTTCTGGCTTACATCTGAGGTATACAAGTTGTAAACGGAGCTTTCGTCTGTGAAATGAGTGGCAATGAAAGTGATGATATTTTTGGAGAAATAGAAAAAAACTACAACAGTGCCGAAGAAGATGATCTGCATTCCGACAGACGTAGAAAAGCGGATGCAAGTACAACGGTAGATGAAAATGGTAGACAATTAACATATCAATGGCAATCTATTTAATGGCACACATCAACTGCAACTCATTGTTCATTTACCAGGTGCCAAAAAACCTTTGGGGCAACAAAAGACAAGAAAGCTTGTTAGGGGTGTGCAGTTGAAACTTGATCCCAATAGGTAAAATAAGTTTAAAGGTTTTACAGTATGTTTTTATAGCTTCCTTTTATGAATAAATGCATTAATGAAACATTGGAATTAGGATTGGTGGTCCTAGAGGGATAACTGCTGTTGCCAAAAGTTTTCAAGACGTAAAATTGAGAGGAAAAAATTACGAAAAACAAGATTTGGAAATAGTTCTGGCCAAAATGGAACACTGGGCTCATCGTTTGTTTCCTAAACTACCATTTGATGATTGTGTTGAACAAATAGCAAAGCTTGGGAATAATAGATTGGTTCAGGTAATACCTATAGTTGTATTTCATCAAATCAATCTCTATACACTTTGTAATTATTAAAGGTTCACATGAAGAGATTTCGGATGGAAATGTCAAGAACTGATTCTGAAAATGAAGATGATGATGCCACCACAAATGAAGTCTTAGAAACAACTTACAAACCACCAGATAACAGTGATGTGTTTGAAGCTATCATGGCCAAATCTGTGGTAACTCCAGCAATCACTCAGGACCAGCAAAATAGAATGGCTGAAAACAAACGAAAAGCAGAAGAAAAGCGAAAGTCACGTTTGTTATTAAATACATCACAACCCTCCTTAGAACCTTCTTCAATGGAGTGCTCTATAGCAGATACGGAGCCTGAAGTAGAAGGAGTTGCTTTGGAACCTGTAGAAGTTGAAGACGATGTATTAGATGTTGATATGTTTCTTGAAAACCTGCCTTTTGGAATCTAACATTTTTGAAAACAATACAAAATTCAAGTAAATGTAGAAATCAAGGAACATTTATTAGACTTACGGATCTGCTACTCTTCCCTTTATCTAAACGTAACCCGCACGTCATAGAACTCGGATGTTCCGTCAAAAGGATGTAAGACGGACTAGTTGTTGGTGGGCACCGTCGGGTAGGATTAAGGAAGTGTGTTATTAGTTGCTGGTAGTATAAAAATGGACTCGTGTCCGTACTCTTTTTCTTAAGAATATACAAAATGTCCTCGACAGTACCACATGTCTTTCCATCACATCATCATCCCAAAGGACGTGCTTTTATATCGGACGGAAACGTATCAGATATTGCGGACAAAAAAAATTCATGTCAGTGGAACCCGGCGTGGTGTTTCATGAAACATTGATTTCAAACCGACATTGATTTTTACACCCGACACTACAAACTTATTTATGTAGATACTGAACTTCGCAAATCTGTGCTCAAATCAAGTGCAAAAATATTTAAAGTATTATGTCTTGCCGCCCGGTACAAATAACATGAGGTTAAATATCAAGAAATATTTCCCCGTACTTGGAAATTTTCTTTTAAAAAAGATCACGATCACACGATTACGAGCATAAATTCGTAGTTCTTAGATTCTGCTTTCAAGAAAAATGTCTCACCTGCTCTGAGCGCTAAAAGCACAAGCATGGAGCGACTTTTATAGTAGGATTAAGTAACTCGATTTTCACTTTCTGTAGCTAACAGGAAAGAGATGCCGAACAAAGCTAAATTTTAATGTGATTGACTTGTAATTCAATTGAAAAATATTATTACGTAGGACGTAAGGAGACAAATCGGGTCCTCTTTAAGCAAATAGTGTAAATTTGTTAAATAAAATATTCGTTGTCCTTCTTCGCCTTTCAACTGAAGAACTGTTACGCGGACGTAAACGTTCGAGGAGTCGGTCACCGCCAAGAAGCTTGCGTTGGTTGACCATCAACCACGAAAACGTTGCCATCGAAGAGCACCGGAACCTGGATCATCCGGCACATCGCGGTCGCCGCGGAAATATAATCGGCCAAGGAGAATTATAAAGCAGTTATAAAGTAAAATATTATGGGACATAATGTCGTCGATAGCGTTTTGGATCTTAATTTCGAAAACGTGGGAATGTGCATATTAGCAGAGTTGCATAGAGGCTATAATTGGAAGATATTTAAAGATATTCGATATTTTAGAAAATACTTGATTTTTTAAATATATTCCAGATGCAATTTAATGCAAGTAGATGGCGTCGTTTTGAAAAAGTCTGTTATTTTCGTCCGCGTTTCTCGTGAAAAATTAATCATATGTCAAATGGATGTTGAAAAAAATGCGGAAATGGATTCCTTTGAAAAACTGAGTTGACAGAAAGACCGTTTGAATTAGAAAATGTTTTGCGTTGAGTAGAATTTAAATTATAATCCACATAAAGGTTCATAACGGAGGAGAAAATGATACTGCGGGTAATGCAATATATTGTGCTAGATGACACAATTCGTTTATTCATGCTGGTGATTATTTGTTTATTTTTAAAGAAATGTCTTCCGTGCAAATAAAATCAGCAGTGACATATATGGATGTTAGCTCAAGCTGGGATGTATCAGCACATTTGCTACGCCAAACGAAATCTTTGCGCAGCCGTGCACAGCAGTTAGCATATGGATTTGTCACACCAATGTTTGCCTCAGTTGATTCCAAAAATCACAAAAATCAATACAAGTCTATTGATGCAAACTCTTATTGACATCCTCATCCAAAAGTGAAAAAGTAAATATTTCTTAGTATTTTAGATACAACACATGTTGATAATGTTTTGAATACATTTTCCCAAATAATTTCGATTGTTTTTTGTTTTTTGTTTTTGTTCAGTGCATTTTCTTGTTGTTGTATTCATGTGTTTGGAGAAATTGGTTATTGAATATTGGAACAATGAAATAGCTAGCTACTGCCCACTCAAAATAGGAAAATGGGGAAATTGTGAGAATCTTTAGTGTAGCCTAGAGTTAATGTTAAATTTTCTCTTAATTTTCGAGTATACATGTAGAATGTGATTACTCTATTTTGCTGAAAAATCTTGTTTTTGTGCTGGACTCTAGTGAGCGAAAATATGAGATTCCAGTTTTAGTTACGACGAAATGATGAGACCATAGCGGGAAATGAGTTTAAACCATTTTGGCCATAAAATAAAATAATTGGGGTCGGAAAAGATGACTGCGGATTAACTAGCATTCTAATAATTCAACAAGTATTCAGGGTCTTTTTAATTGGATGTAGTCAGAAGGACGTCTCGACCCAAGGACCCGCGCAACTTCCCATGCCTAGCTCGATAGCTACTTAACCAAACCTAAAAAATTTCCTGCGGTGCCAAGAGGACCTAACCTAACCTACCGGAGTTAACTTGTTATAATACAGCCCAACCTAACTCATCAGCAATTCGCCTGATTACGTGCAGCACCTAACCCTGCGAGGCCAAGAGGATCAAAACACCTGACGTAAAAAGTTCTTGTGTCGGGACCATTAGTCCACATGTCTTGTTGACACGTCGCATCCCCATTTTAATTGAATCACGCGTTTGCCACATGATGAGTGGATTTTCACATTTCTATTAGCATTTGTAATAAAAATTGTAACAGAAATACCCATTTCCTCTTAGGGCTAATACCGAGGGAAGTAGGACCAGATATTGACGTACACGCGTAGCGAAAACTCGAATTTTTAGCTCGTACTGTTGACGTGAGAATCAAGCACGCGACAACTAGTTTATAATGTTTAAAAGACCTGCTTTCTTGTCCTATATTATAAAACTCTTTTATTTTTCGATAACGAAACTAAGTTTCTGAAACAATTGAAAATACTTATCAGCAATGACAATAGTTTATAAGGTTACACTGTCTTATAAATAAAAAATCTGTATTGAGCACGAGCTTTTTGAAAGTTCAATTATAATTTTAAATTTCTGTCGAGGAATTGCACAACAATCCCATCAATTTGATAAAAGGTTATGTCTCTCGGGTGCAGCAGCTTTGAAATTACGTCTAGCATCACAAATTTCCTCACTGTTTTGGCTATTGCAGCATTTTATTCAGTAGAAAATCACCGATATAAAACCGACCACTTGTTTCAATTTAATTCTCCGTCCTTAGTATAAGCTCCCAACGAAATGGTTCGCTGGGTTTGTCCAGTTCGACGCACTATAATGGAAATCGGAGAAATATCGACATACCAGGAAAACTGCTCCCAAGGAAATTGAGATTCAGCCAAAAATCTGCAGTGCAAGCAGAGACTTGTCCGTTGCTAACGAATACATGAATACAAATGTCGCCCTTGCCCTTTTCCTTCTGATTTAGCGATGGTCAACCGCTCGATCGTTGGCAAAACATTCTTACCGAAAACGACCAAATTTAGCTAATCAATGTGATCTCCTTCGGAGAACGAGTACCTTCGTCAGAGGTTACAGAAATAACAAACCAATAATCCGCCTACGTACTTCGGCTACAGTAGACTCTGCGGTCATTGGTTGTTGTATACCGAAGGCGACTCGGCAAGTCGACTCGTTAAGTCAACTATCCGAGTCTTTTACCTGGCCTGAGGTGTTCTGTTGAATCCTACCAACAGCAGAGGGGAGTATTAAAAAAACTTCCTGGCTTTTGTTAGACTCTCGTCAGAAAGTCGTGAAAGTCCCAGCCGTTCGGTCGCATCACGGCCGAATCTATTTACGGATTTTCTTCTTCTTATTTCTATCGGAATTTTGTAAACCTCCGTGTCGGTGATTGGACGTGATTTACGAACCGAGAACTATATTTCACCGAGAGAGAGTGGATTCGATCCGAGTGATTCGCTTTCATTCATTGTGCTGCGTTTTTGTGCTTGTGGTGGTATTTCACGCCGTGGTAGAGGCTGCTGCAAGCTGCAACCCGTTGAGAGAGAGTTTTACATATTCGACGTGGGCCTACAACGATCGCTAACCAAACGTGCGTGTTCGAGTGTTGAAGTGCGTGACCCGTTGACCTCTTTCTACCATCCATTTTGATTCATTTGTTTGCCAAATGAGACCGTCGTCGACTATTTCCGACGTGAACCTCCGCCGATGACAATGTGAGTTTGGTGAATGTTTCCCTATCGTTTAGCTTTTAGAACTTCTCTCGTCTTTGCCACTAGATAACCAGTTGCTGGCCGATCTCGTTTCGAGTTCAACAGCACTGGGATTCTCTTCTACCTCCTACACCTTCCCACCAGGTGTGCCTCAAGGTGAAGAGACTTTTCTCTCTCTCTCTCTCTTTCTCTCTACCCCTCCGTTCTCTTCTCATTTTGCCCTTGAGCGAATAACAAGACACGGGCGAGCAGGCACAGAGAGTCAACTCGCCGTCAACGTAGTAGTTTTCTCAATCACAAAAGTCTAATGACAAAAGAAAATCAAAACAAAGGGAAACGGACGGGACGTTTCGCTTTGCTCTTCCTGCTCATGGGGGGATACATTTTCTTTCTATCGATCCTTTTTTTAAAATTCAAATTCGGCAACCGTAAAATTAATGCGCCAGCTGCATCATGCGAGGAGGGGGCTGTGCGAGGAAGCCGGACGGGACAGGCGACGAGTGTTTGCTCTCTTAGTTTACTTGTATCGAGTGGTGGCGTCACGAAAAAGTCCCTTCGCGATGTGTCGAGAGCAGCCCAAGTGGAAGAAATAGACGCCCTTTTAACTCGTTGACGACGAAAAATGTACCGTTAGTTAGAAAAAAAAACCCAAGAGCTGGGCTGGAGGGCCGCCCGCGGGTCACATACGTTACTACATCCGAACGGCTCGACGTGTTGTTGTGTCGAGTTTTTTCCAGACGACGGTACAGTTGCGCTAATCAGCCGAGAAAAGGGGCTATCCTTTCCTCAACCGATGCTTTATGTTTCTTTCTATGATTATAACCATATCAGAGTAACCTTTGATCCGAGAAAAACTGTCAGACATGTGAACGTCATTCCTGACGGAGCTCGGCGTTATGTTCCCATGCACACGGCGTCGTCGTCACGGGAAAACAGAAAAAAAGCAGAGTAACAAATCGAACATTTCGTTAGATTTCCCGGTTGAAAAGGGCGGATCAAGTTCACTGTTCGGTCACGGGGGGTTTTTTTTCTGAAGAAGAAAGAATCGTGAAACTAGTCACGTCGTTTTAAATCTCTTTTTCGGAGTCGTCGTCCAGGTGAGACGGTCGTAGACTAGGGGGGAAGCGTTCGTTACACCGCCACTATTTTTAATGGGCTTAAGCGATGCTGAGGGTTTTTTTTTCACTTGCAGTCTAGAGGGGTTGTTACAAAGAAGCAGGAAGACGAGAAGGGAGTTAACAAACCGCCTCCCTTCTGCTGTTTTTCTTGATGCCCGCCATGCGGACCTTTAGGTAAAAAGAACTCGAGGGAAAAAAACAGGAAGCGGTTCCGGGCCGGATGGCAGCCATTTGCTTAACAAAGAGAATGAAAGAAATATATATATATATATATATATGTCTTGATGCAATGCTGTCTATATAAGGTATTTGGGAAGCAACAGAAACTTCGTGACCTTAAAAGAAAATCTCGTCATTCCCTTTTTTCCTTTCGTCGTCCACCACCACCATCGTCGTCTCCTTCTTTGTTGTTGGTTGGCTTTTGTCAAAGTCCAGAGTCATGATCCTGGTATTTGTCTTCTTTCGGGTTCAAAGGAATGCTCAAATATATGAGGTTAAACAAGCTCACCATTGAAACCAGACCTTGGCTAAAACGTGCAAAATAAACAACACGAATTCCCCCGTTTGAGGGTGGTCAGCCAGTTGTGTCGAGTTTTTATATTCAAAATGTTCTAAATATGTTTCGGCATGATGAAGTGTCTCGCTCGCGCAGAAACAGGCGGATCCGGTTCTAGTTCATCCTTGACACCTTTGAAAAAAACAAATTGAGATTGACAGATCTTCTTAGGTTAACTAGTACTCGTTTAAGAGCAACTGGTTTCTTTCTCTTTCGTGATCGTGTAAACGCTAACGGGCCCTAGTTTTTTGTGTGCGTCCAGAAGGCAGCGATGAGTCGCTGGCAACACTCTCTCTCTGCATTTTGTCCATCGATACGGTTAATCCGTTCAAACGGTTAGTCCCCTTGAGCGCGTTCACATTTCCCAGCCACGCCTCAATGTATTTCGGCTGCGTGACTTTGCCTTTGTTTTGTTTCACTCGTCCCGTTCAATTCTCCGTTGTTTTTTGTGTTTGCTTCGTGTTATCGAGTGAAAGACGAGTACCGAAAAAATCATCCACACGAAAAAATACATTGTAAAGATGTGGGGGGATCGTGAGTAGAGGGGGAGTACTAAAGGGGGTAAGAAAAAAAAACTTTCTAAAAATCGGGGCGTTGTGTGGAAGTTGAAAAGAAATAACTTGTCAAGTGATAAGACGCCTCTTTCTTCTCATACACGTATATATATATATATACGTATACGTATATATACTAGATAGTATAAATAATAATAAAAAAGGCCTGGAGGTTGATTGCCTTTTCTGGTATTGTTCCCGCACGCACACACGAGTCGACCCTTTACGCCCGGCGCTCAAGATAGAGAGAGAGAGAGAAACGGAGGGGAGAGAGAGAGAGAGAGGAGAGAAAAGCTTTTTCTTATATGCTGGCTGGCCTGCTGCTGGCCCGGGATCTAGGTCACGGTGTTCTACTCTCGCAGTAGAACCCAAACGCCTAGCCTAAATTTATTAGGCACATCTTCTTCTTCCTTTTCGTTCGTTCTTCTTCGCTTCTATACGAAAGAGAGAGCACGACATCCTGGATGAGATGATCACGCGCTCTTTTCTATTCCCACTTCCGAAACAACCGAAAAGAGAGAAATGCCGCCAGCTAGCTCTTTTTTTCTTTTAAGAGATGGAACATTTCCGCCATTGTCGCTCTCTATCCCAGTCTATCACCGGGTTAACAATATGATGATGCCATGCTTTGTTGTCATTCAAATTCAGGCAATTCAGACAATTTTGATTAGATTTTTCTTCCTGCCAAAGCCAACGACCGGCCTCGTCTATCTCATCATCCTTTTAGGTTAATATAGATTTGATTCGAACCCCTCCAAAAAAGTTATTTTTGGGTTCAGTTTTTATATCTGAGATTAGATGGGACGGCGGGGTTGACCCGAATGAGCGACCGGGTTGGCATGCGTCCTTCTAGACTTTCACTCAAAAAATAAAACGCAGCAGCAGCAGCAGCCGTTTGCGGTGTTCCCATTAGCTATTCACACACAGACAAATGAAACGCGATCAGCAGCCGTTAAAGTTAATGAAACTGTGGAGGGAAAAGACATTCGGGGTGACCCGTTTTATCGAAACGGAGAGAAAGTGGAACCAAAAAAATAAATAAAATAACACAGACGAAGAATAGAATATTTGGCTACTACCTCCATGCTCCGCTGACGGCTCCCCCATTAAGATAAGCCCGCTTGAGACTCCACTATATCCCCCCGGTTCTCTTCTGTTTGTTGTATAAATTTCCCAAATTGTCACAATTCCAAACAGCTGCAACCGCCTTTTGGATTTGTTTATTGATTCGGATCTCGGGGTAATCATACGGGGGCTTGGTCTTTCACTGTCTGTGTGCGTTCGAGAGCGCGTGATTCGGCGTGAAAACCGGTCCGCCTCAAGGAATACGTGGAATGTCGTCATTCCTCTCTTTTTTATTCTTCTTTCTGTGGAGAATCATTGACGAGTTGGCTGCTGCTATATAATAGCAGTGAAGGGCACGTGAAGTACTCGAGCGCGTCCCACAAAATAGATACTTGGTTGCGTATTAAAGGGAAAAAAAGAGAAATGTCCATAAACTTAATCCTATTCAGCTGATCACATGGGGAGGAAATGTCACGCTTAGTTTGATACGGTCGGAATATAAATTCAGACCAACACCATTTTTTTTCGCCTTTTTCCTTTTTTTTTTAATATTACGAACGAGGAAAAATAAGCAACAACAAAGTTTTTGTGTCTTATACTAAACACAGTCAGAGGTGGAATTGTTTTTTAAACGGTTGTTTGTTATGGGATTTTCTTTCCTCTTTTGGCTGCTTTGTTTAATGGCGTCGTGAATCGGTCGCGAGACACGATGGCGGCGCAAAGGTTGAGCGTGAAACCAATCGGTCAATTCTCGCTTGTTTCTTTTTCTGTTTGTTACAAAAGTCATCGGGAGTCGAGTCTCTGTTTTTTTTTTTTTCTTGTACGAATGAAAATTTATTCGTACAAGGAAACGGTTCCCGCAACCGCAACCCGGTATACACAAACAGCCGGCGTTCCGAAACACACCACCACCGCCACCTTATAGACAGCAGATAACCTGGAAAAGACTATATAGTACTACAAGGAAAGGAAGTTGAAGAAAAACAACACAAAAAAAACACAAAAAAAACATGAGATACAGTTTTGCTGTGAATTCGTGACTCGGGGAAAAAGGAAATCACGTGAACTGTACCACAAAAGTTCTACGGCGCAAAGACCGGTAGGTCATCGCGCGCGCACATACAATTTATAGCGCGCAGGCAATTTGTGGGGGGTTTGGATGACGTCATCTAGCGATGCGAAACGATAGATGAGCCTCATCACACAGTCGAGAGAGGCAAAAGAATGTTTTCTCAGGTGGCATCCGGAGAATCTTGTTTGTAGTTAAAACCATAAGACCCCGGCGGAATTCTTGTTCGGCTACTTTACCCGTTAATCCAGCCAGTCGTCTCCACTTTTCTGTTGATTGCTGTTGTTGTTGTCCCGATCAACAAAAGTGACCGTACGCGTACATTCTCTTTTCGTACTAGAATAGTACCTACACAAAGATTTACAAGGGAAACGGAAGACTGCTGGAGCAGATGGCCGATAGCGTCGTCCATGCGATAACTTGTGGGAAAAGCCAAGATGGTGGAGATTCGTACGCTGAACTGATGGCATAGCCCATCTGCGCCCGCCGAAACGAAAAAAAAAGAAATAATTATATTGGGCCATTTTCCTTCTGCATTCAGCGGAAATCCGCGCAAAAGCGATTGTAAATTGTCTTGTTTGATTCAGACATTTTACTTGAAAGATGTCTAAGCAGACGAGTTCGTTGCTCCTCTTTATAGATCTGTTCGTCACGGAAAGATGCGAGCAGCAGTTCCAAAACACTTTGATCTGAGCAGAAGATGAAAGAAAAGAAAGAAAAAATAAGAAAAGCATCAGCGTAGAGTGCCGAGAGAGAACGATGACACCGGGCACCTTGCGGCAATGTATATAATATACAACCGGAGAGAGAGAGAGAGAGAGAAAATATCATTTTTATTCCCAGATATGCCAGCACAAGTTCTAGCACGGTCCCGAAAAAAACTTCCGTGTTGCTTTGCTTTCTTTATCCTGGGCCTCCTCCTGATGGACACGCAGTCGGCCGTGACTCCCACACGTTCGTGTCAATGCCTTTCCCCAGTACTACCATGTCTTCTTCTTCTTTTTTATATTTTTATTTATTTTTTTTTTGGTACGTGAATAAGGAGAATCACGACCGAATAACAATAACACTCTCATCCCTTGCGCTATAGTAAGATTCTCTAGCGCGTTATATTTCCATGGAATCAATAAATAACATTGAAAAATTGTATGTAAGAAAAGAGCAGGCTGGCGTCGACCGAGAAACCGCTCACTTATTATATCCACCGCACCACCGCCGCCGCCCGTCTCCGCCGCCGCCATTGCGGTGAGAGACTCAAATAACTGTATGGCGAAGCTTTTAATTTTTTATGACTTCTTCCTTCTCCTCCTCTTCTTGAGACCTCGGCCCCGGTATTGACGGTCGTAGGCTACGTAATAAATAATGAAGTTCTGAGAACAAAAACACGGCCTGAATCACGAACGGGACTCTGGCGGCGTCCTTTTAATGTCATCTCCGTCATTGAATTTATTCGGATATATATAAGGACACCAACTCCGTTATTAAGTCCACAAGAACTCGATTGTATTACAGTTCAATCCAGTCGAAGAATTGCGAGAGAGAAAAAAAGGAAAAAAGAAACGAGTTTGGAATGAGAAAGTGTTGGCTGCTATGGGCGACCATCCGGTCAAGACCGTCTCTTTTATTCAAAAGAAAAGAACACGTTTCTCATTTTAACGTGCGTGAAATTTTATTGTGAAATGGACGTCAAGTCGTCCTTCAAACAGTGTCACTCTCGCTTTCTAAATTAGTCCGGGCGATCTCGTCGAAAATATCGCAATCGTTTGGACACCGTTCGCGGCCTGTTAACGACGACTTCGGCAATATCCCTCCAGCCGCTGTTTGCATGTTGTTTCTTTCTCTCTCGAAAAATTCCTAACGGGAAATTGAACATCTTCAAGCTGACTGATGATTAGGTGAGGTTGTACATCTTCTTTTTCTTCTTGTACCACCACTATAGACTGATAAGAGAAGGGGAAATGATCGAGGTAATGAAAGTGCCGAGCAAAACAACCGTCCCGCCGGGCGTCTTACACATCTGACCACGGCCATCAAGCCGGTGGGTCCTAACGGGAAGATTCCCTTTCTTCTTCTTCTTCTTCTTCTTCTTATTTGACTGCCGGGTTCATTGTCACTATACAACCGGCTCAGTTCATGTTGATGATGGGCGCCCCATATGTTCCCCTTGAAATAAAAAACGTGTTCGTTCAACCGCTTCTACCAGTTTTTCATACAACTGCTTCTTCTCTCTTGTTGGTTCTTCTTTCACAAATTGAATTTAAAGAAAGAAACAAAAGACTGGCTTTATATAATCTTTCACATTTGATTTTCGCGCCGTGACGACAGCATTTGCCCCAAAATATGACGGACTACGCGGTCCACATTGTCGGAATTCTGGGACATCTGTCGCGTGTTGTTGTTGTAGTTGTAGCTCTGAAAAAAGCAACATTGTAAAAGAAACGGAGCCGAAATGTGCCCGACGCCACTTTGAATATGCCGTCGTGACTTGAGCGACAGACTCATCATGTCTTCTTTATTCTCTCTCTCTATCGTTACGCTACGGCAAATATAGGTGACATTCCCGGCCTCGTGAGTGACCGAAATCCCCAACAACACGAAATAATCCGTCGAGTCAAAACGTGAGGCAAACGTCGAGACATCAGCAGCCGTTTTGTTGGAGAGAGACGGAAATTCCGCCAGCGCAGCATGTACGACATGAAGGTCAAGACGCCGCCGATGGCCAACAAGCGGCGATCGTGGACTGGCCGGCTCAAGGATCGTTTTAAATCATCAGCCGGAGGAGGAACTGCTATCGGACTCAATGGCGGCGAATCGCCCGTCCCTGGGCCAACTGATGACTGGACGAGCGCTTGGGTGACCCATCCACACCTACAGGAAGGACATCACGCGCCTTCGGTCCCGTCCCTCCAGGGAAGTGTTTTCGTGGCCGCCAATTTTGTTTATGACTACCGACAGAAATACGGATTGGATCCGGCCAATGGATGGATGGCCACTCCGGCTGTTGGGTCCATCGCTATACGGCGGACTACCGATTGGTCGACAACCAGAGGCTTGTACCCAGTCAGAACGTCGCCCGTTTTTCGAACGGATCCCATGGATTCCGGCCGGATACAGAAGGTCTCGGTGGATTACAGCAGCGCTTTCGAGTTCAAAGCGGCTGATGTCAACCAGAATATTCGGCAAATGCGCGAAATTCAACAGCACAAAGTGTCCGTCAGTCACACAACAGTTCCGCCTCTTCCGACGTCTCCTCCGCCGCAACTCCGCCTGTCGGACGACGACGATTTCGACGAGAGCAGCAGCAGCAGCGAGGAGAGCGAGGAAGATTCTCATCCGCAAACTACAGTCGCCGTAGATCGACCCGGATTGATAGTCAGCGGCCAGCGGATTTGCATCCTGACCGGACAGGATTCATCACCGACGGCCATTCAAGCGGAGAAAGTCAGTTTGAAAGTGGAATTCCAGAGAAGCTGCCCGCTCCGGCGGAGTTTAAGCGATCGGGCACGACCCAAAATGGCGGCTCCGGCCAGTTTTCACGACACGACTCGTCTGACACAAAAGACGAGATCCCGTGGATCGTTACACGACTTGTTCGGCATTTCGCCTCCGGAGCCGCTTCAAATTACCATTGCGGCTCCCTCGGGAGGTTCTAATAATCCGATGGCGGCGCCGACATCCCACACGCCCGTCAGCCGGCGCAAGACGATTGTCAGGCCGACCGAGCCTCCACCACCGCCGCCGCCGCCGCTGACCGGAATTTGTATCGCGGTTGGGAGTCCGGAATCGTCGTCTTACGGGGAGACGCCCGATGTCCCGCCCGTGGCTCCTCCACGTCGTGTCTATCGGCATTCGAAAGCCGATAGCGATAGTCTTACCCGGGCCTCGTCCGTCAAGTCCGGCAGTGATACGCCGTCAGTTCCTGTCACTCCAACTCCTGTTCCGACATTGGATCTCTCTCCTGGCGTCACTTCGTGGGCCGGACGCCCTCTCATCGGACAGGTAACGATTTTCCCTTATTTTTCATTATTCGGTGAAAGTTTTCTGACTGAAAATATTAAACGATAGATGGTGAGTTGGACGGCCTGGTCCGGCCATCAAGAGCATCAAGCGACCGAAGTAACGGCCGAGCAAGTGGAAATGGTCATCAAAGAAGAGAAACCAGCGTTGCCAGTTCCAGTTGTTGTCGACGAGCCTAAACGTCGGCCGGTCTCGCGATTGTGGCCGTCTTTTTCGTCCATCGGTCGCGACAGATCGGCCAGTCGAGTACAGGCCGATCCGTCGTTGACGCTGGCTCCTCAACCGGAAGAAGAGCACATTTACGAAGAGATCGACGAGAGCAAAGACCACGGAAGAGGATTGAGCCGAGCCGGACGCGGCGGTTCATTCGCCGGAGCCAGTCGCCAGGACATCCTGCGCTATTTGGAAGAATTGCGGAAGAAACATCCGACGGGCATCATCTCTGTTGAAGCGGAGCAGCGCGAGCGCAAACGGCCCAACAGTCCGAGTCCGAGCAGTCCGATAACTCCGAGTTTGCCGCAGTTGATCGCGGCCGACGATGAAGAAGACGACGAGATGGGGGCTCTTCTGCTGGCCATGCGCCATAACGGCCCGAATCGGAACAGCAATCGGAGCACGCAATCCAGCACCAGCACTCAATCGAGCAGCCAGGAAAGCGCTTTATCCGCGCCGGGAATCACGCCAGGATTGACAGCTGGCGGTTACCAGGTAACGAGAACAAATGACTTACAGTACTGTCACGACGACTTTCGCCCAGTCACGCGCAACCAGTTAGTCATAAATCGTCTTGCAGCCAAGTCCCCGTTTCTTTTCGTTTTTCCAGGTGTCGAAAATATATCGGTGAAAGTCTGTGTAGTAGTTTTGGCGCGCACGGGGTCGATATCGACCCGTCACGCCATTTCCATACTACGACGTCGGTTAAAAGAGTCGGTAATGTCGAACTAACGATAGAGGGTTGGCGCTCGCGACTCTGTGCAAGTAGAACGAGAGAAAATATGAATATTCATAGGTAGGCGCTCTGTGGTGTATTATGGCCCGTTCGTGTTCACGAGGGAACGCGCCTGCCGTTGGAGAGAAGAGAAGAGAGAGTCAAGTCGAAAAAAAAATTTTTGTTGTTGCTGTTGTCGAGCTGGAATCAACATTTTCGGCTTTCTTTCACGCGACGCGGAAGAAACAAGGAGAATCTCTTTTTATGCTGACGAGAAGTGGGCGGAATGAACTTTTGTGTCTGCGTGGGCGAAAGTTACCAAGACGATTTCACCGATGGTGATTTGCTTTTTTTTTTCTTCTTCTTCTTCTTTAGAACGGCTGTGGAGGAGGTGGAGGAGGAGGAGGCGGCGGAGGAGAGATCGAGCGGAACGACTCGGGCGTTGGTTCCGAAACGTCGGGTACGGCGCAGAGGTTAAGGCGGATGCGCCGTTTGAAATCTTCTCATCATCAGACGGAAGGATCGTCAACGACGCAAAGTCCAGACTGTCCGGCCGCCGCCCCGTGGTGCGTCGATTGCGACCAACCTTTGGAGCCGGACCAAGAAGAGTAAGAAAAATGACTTGACGAAATATTTTGTAGAAATTTTACGATCGCCTGTTATTAAACCGTGTTGTATTTTCCTAACATTGTTTGGTTGGTTTTCAACAGGCGCGACAGTTTGGTGTGTCACCGGTGCGCCCGTCGTCGCTGCGAACGGCGCGAAGTGCTGGCCGAACTGCTGGAGACGGAAGTTCGCTACGGTCGTGACTTGCGCGTCCTTCAGGACGAATTATACAAGCCCTTACTAGTCGCCGGCCTTGTTCCTCTACGCCAATTAGGTAAGAGAAAATAAGGAACTGTAATAAACGGCCCGGAGAAGATGGTGGTGGCTGCTGCTAGCTGAGACTTAGTAGTTAGTACCACCAACGGCGCCACAAATCTTTTGGCTGCGTCGTGACGCTGATTTATGAGGCCGTTTTCCAACGACCTAATATGGCACCCGTGCAACATACAATGTTAATATACGTACTATAGATAGCTGGTAGTATAGTAGCCGAGTCGAAAAAGGCATCGAAAAAGAGAACCTTGTTCTACGGTAGGAGTTTTTGAGTGAAAGGGAGACGACGACGACCGACTGGGCTTTCTTCGTAAATTAAAGTTATATGTTGTTGTTGGTTGCGTGAGGCAAAGAGCCAAGTAGACCGGAACCCGCCCTGATTGGTGACAACGATCATCACGAACGATGATGATGGGAGAAACCAGGTCGTGGCTCGGCTCTCTCAGTTCCAATCTATTAACATCCCATCGTATAACCGACAATATCTCTTTTGTTTTTTGTGGGCTGTTGATTGTTTTCACCCGAGTTGTCTCGGCGTTAGTTTGGCCGATGGGTTATTATTGTTATTTACGTGTCTTGACCTCGTTTGTAGATGCCGTGTTCCTCAACGTATCCGAACTCAGCGGACAGAGCCAGAGATTCGGCCAGAGGCTCCGCGAAGCTGTTGAAATCGCCCTGGAACAAGGCGACGAAGACTTGCTGACGGTCGATGTCGCACGTCTCTTTCTCGACAAAGAAACGGAGGAAATGATGGACGCCTTCCGTCGCTACTGCGTTCGGTCCGGAGAGGCCTCTTTATTACTCTCGACGCTGGAAAAAGAGCGAGAATTACTTCGCATCTTCTTACGGGCATCGCAGTTGGAGAATCCGGCTCTCAGACGGATGGATCTTCACGCTTTCCTAATGGTCCGTCATCAAGCCCATTTCTGGTCGATATCATGAATTTTTTTTGTGTGTTAATACCGAATAAATCTTTTAATAGGTGCCGGTTCAAAGGATCACAAAGTATCCGCTACTCTTGGGCCGACTACTCCGCGCAACTGCCCAGCAGGACGTCGAAATGCGTGAAGCTCTGCGAGAGGCCCAGGCCAAAGTCGAGTCTTATTTGACGGCCATCAACGCGGTATGGACTTTTTCTTTCTTTAGATTCTAGGCTTTTTTTTTTAACTGACTGAGAAAACGAAAACGTCTGCAGGAGGCCAAAGAACTGGGAACCGTCTCGCGGCCGTGGAGGCGCGGCTACTCGGTGCCGAATCTCAATCTGAATGCAACGTCCAACAATAGCAGCACTATTCAGCGTCCATCCGGCGAAGAGTTGATGAACCTTCGGTTACGCAAGGTAAAACACGGGACGATTCTCAACCACCTATCGTCCGCTTAGGACACGGTTGGTCAGTGCGCGTGACCAAAAGAAAAAGAAAGAAAGAACGAAAAAAATAAAATAAAATAAAAAAGGAACTACGTAGCAACATTTGGAAACGGACCGCACCGAGTCTGGTGGTTTTCTCATCATCATCGTTCATCTTGTGTTGTTGTTGTTGTTTGGGTCCCGCAGATGGCGATGGATTGCCTCGGTTGGTCGGACAACGCCGCTGCCCAATTGGTAATGGAAGGCTACGTGAAATTGACGCAACCGGGCGAACTGCTCCTGACCACGACGCGCAGTCGAGGACGGACCCTGAAATGGCAGAACGTCTGGATGGGCCTCGTCACTCTCAACAACCACCAGCACCAAGTATGGATTGTCTTCGTCTTGTCTTTGTGTGCTGTGCAACAGCAACACTCTCTTTTTCCTTTGGACATTTTCTCACCCGTTGTCTTTCTTCAAACTCTCTCACAACCAAATACCAATCCAGGACAATAGCAAGCCGTCCGTCTTCGAGATGGCTGTAGAAAACGCGGCCGACACTCCCAACCAAATGACGTTCGGTGTGAAACAAACCGTCCAAGAAGCCGCAGTAGTCCTCATCAAAGATTTTAAGAATCCCAGGCCTGGACCATCAATTTACAGGGTACGTCCTCATAATGCCTTATCTAGCTATTCATTAGTGCACAATTGATAAGTTAAGAACATTTCAATATATATTAGGATCCACTAATGCTGTCGCACTGCACCATCAGCAGCGAAGCGGACGAACTGCCCAACTTCTTCGAGATCCACCACATCGTCACCAAAGAGTCGTTCATCTGCCAGACGGTCGATGCCGGCCAAACCCAGCAGTGGCTGCACAGGTTGCGGGTCCTCAGCTTGGGTCTGGGCCGTTGGAAACAGCGCCGGAACGCCTTACCTCACGTCATGATGATCAACTGATGATCAGCACACACGCAATAATGCGCGTTCGTTTCTATAAAAATTCATTCTAGATCATTTTGACACATTTATATACAAATGATGGTTCCCTCATCCTCCCCGTGTTTGTTGCTATACGGAGCTTATATATATTATATATATATATATATATAATAAGTTGACCTACAAAAATTGTATCATATTTGACAAAAATATATAACGCACCCATGGCCCCAATAACTTTGTTGGAAAACCGCCTCGCCTTATTATTATTTCGCCTTTTGTTTTGACGTTTTGGTGCGCCCGGCACGCCAACCAGTAACGTTATAGAGACTCGGATTTCTACGAAGCGCAATGCGTGACGAGGCAGCCGAAATATTCACGGTACGGGCCCTAGTTTCGCTGCTGGTTGCTGCAGCGTCGGTCGAATATTCAAACAGTAGCTTCGTACGTAGTACTATTGCTGCGACTGGGTAGCAGAATAAATGCTGACGAACTATGTCATGGCTAATGTCAGTTTAATTGTCCCTGTTTGACCTGAAATGATAATTGCTATATATATAGTATATACTATGACGTCGTTTCCAACCCACTTACAGGTCAAGGTAGTCGTCGTATCATCATTCTGTCAATTGTCTCTGCTGTCTGTGTGCCAACTGTTTTGAATGAGGCGATTACGACGGCTACGTGATGCGGTTGACAACCTGCAATTGCCAGAAAACGCTCTTAAGGTAAATTCGGTGCAGAGGGCACATCCTTGGTCTTTGGCTTCTGAGGAATGCGCTTTCTTCTTTCTTCTTCTCTCTCTCTCTCTCTGATGATGACAGTCTGCGTTAAGCTAAACTGACGGAAGCTTACGGCTATTATATACTCAATGCTGCCAGCAGATGCTATCGGCTAACAATTAGGTATTCGTACAGCAGGCTACTACCTGGAAGCAGAAGAAAACAAAAAAAAAGTGAGCAGGAAGTGGAAGAAGACCTTCAAGTTAGTAACCTTATTCCCATAAATTCATCAACATTGTTTGACGCAAATATCCTCGTTGGTGTTTCTCTTCTTCTTTCACTTCTGGCTCATTTTCTCCGGAAATTCTCGCGCTGCACTTGCGTCAGACCCTGAATTTTCAAGTTTTCTAATTGACAAATCGGACGTCGGACTCCGTCATCTGTTTCTCTTTTTGTTCCAACTTATTCTCTAGAGGGGAATTAAATGATGTTTTAATTGAAGACGGCGTGAGAAGTGGGCTACCGGTTAGAGACACATTTCACTATAGATTATATTCACGTCCGTTTGAGTGACGTCACAAGGTTCGTAGGGGAGAAACAACACACGTACTGTAGAAAACGCTGCGATGAATAATCGAGTCCATAACCGAGATTCACGAATAGATTCATTATTGATGTCAAATCGCGGATGAGAAAGTGTATCGCTATGTCCTCAACGCGTATCCGTTCACGCTCTGTGGGACGTGCTTCTCTCTTTTCTCTCTCTTTTCTCGTGCCAACTTTTTGTCGGTAAAACTCTGTTTTTTTTCTAAATATTTTAAATTCCATTCTGTATCAATTCACAAAGCAAAGTAAACGTTCGCCAAAGACACTGATGTTGGCGGTGTAATGAATCGAATACTTTGGCTCATTAGAGAAAGCCGTGTGGGCCGAAAAAGAAACAGATGACGCGATGAACCGGTTGGTGAACATCGGGCCGTGTGTAATATCGCATGCTAATTAGGTCGTTACCCAACGTGTGCAAATAACGCTCGTGAGATAATCATTAAACTCCTGGTAAAGAGAAAATCCTCATCGAAGAAGAAGAAGAAGAAAAAAACAATGAATGATTGTTTTCCGCTTCTCGCTGTTAGTATGTTGGTGCATACGCGAGCCCACAAAAAGGGGGGAAAAAAATCTCTTGTGTGTTGTTTGCGTAGATTCGATTTTGCCAATGGGGTCGAGTGAAAGCCGTGGCATTCTGACCGAGCCTCCCGTAAAAGTAATCAGTTGATTTTCTCCCGATAGGAGTTACTTCCCGTTCGTGTTAGACTATCCTAAGCTAAAAGAGGAGCTAATCAACCCGTTCTTGTACATTCCGTAAATAGGTGGCAGTATGGTACAACCTGCAATTCACGCACTTGTACGCGTTATTCACCATATTCTGAATATATTTTTCATGCGTAATGCATAATAAAACCGTATCTAGGAATCTAAGATGAGAAAAGGTGGGGGTTTTTCCTTGCCTAGCAATTTGTATGCCATCCGTCACGCTTATTGGTATTCAGAGTCTACAAAATATTATCCTCGTCGTGTGCTGTATCATCGGGCTCCCCTATAAACATTTACGATAGTAAGGAGAACAGGTCTCATTGGCATAGAAGAGTAAATTTGCAAACAGATTACTGTCCTAAATAACACTAAATACACGCGGAAAACTAATTTAAGGTCATGTACTGTCTGGTGTAAACAACTCCGGACCGCCGGCAACCGCAGCAACTTGAATCAACATTAGATGGAATTTATCCCCGAACTTTGTTTACAAATGCTGTTTTCCTTTTTTCTTATTCAATCAGACTTGATTGTACGTCTTGTTTCAATTAATCGCCGTTCGCCATCTTAACCAATGAATAGCCTTAATGAAGGAATGGAAAGTTTCTTCCTACTAATAATTATTATGCGCGCCGAGTTGCTTAATGCGTCGTGATCAAGCCTCTTCTTTGCTGCTGCTGTAATAATCACGCTTGATTGTAATCATGACTAGCCGACGCAACCATTTCGATGCCACCTATGGAAGCCAGGTAGAACTAGTACTACAAAACGACCGAGAGAAAGGAAAATGTGCGCGGTATAGAGTCTCGTTATCGCATTACGTACAAATGAAATTTTCTCAGTCATAAACACCCGCCATTGGGCGGCCATCTTCTAGAATGATAATACTCTTTTTTTTTGCTACTTTATTTCGCAAGTCTTTTATTTACTAAAAGGGGGGACGTAAAAAAAAAGGAGAGAAGTTACTGGTGGTGGCGGTTGAGGCTGTTCGTGACGCTCGCACTTTTCAGGTCGTTGCAACCTCAATGACGGCCATAAAAAGAGAGGACGGCCTCGGTCTCCAGCAGCGGGAAAGGAAGGTATTTTCAAATCTGAGTCGAAGGGTACAATCACAGCTGATAATTACATTTAAAATCCCTTTCGTCGCCGTAAGAAAAGGAGGGTCAGTTTTTTTTTTCTATTTCCCCCGGTTTGTCGTGACTGTTGACCGTCTGGAAGGAGATGCGCGACGATTCCGACACGTTATAGGCGACGAGCCACTCCCCAAGCAGTATTGCGTAAGGTCTGGATACACCGCAGTATTAAAAGGAGGTGCTGTGTTATTCTTATAGCCCTCCGTCTTCTTCTCCGTTCACGAGCCATACACCATCTTCCACAGCGCACAGAGAGCTAGAACTCTTGCTGCAAGTGTAAACAAGACACGAGGCGCGATTGTGTATACACAAGCTTATAACACCCCACCGTCCATAGTTGTATATATACATCACAAGTAACCTACATAGATATACATACGTATTGATATATATAGGTATCGAACCAACAGCCGATTTCCTGTGACTCGACCAGCGTGAAAAATGATGGCCGCTCGCACACAACCCCCAACCAAAAGTCTTATTCTCTGAGAGAAATAGGAAATCCAATTCCATTCGTCTTCGCGCTGTCAAAATCACGCGATTTTACCTTTTGTAAACTTTTGTTTTTTAATGATTTTCTGCGGTGCAAAGAAAGAAAGAAAGTTGATGATGTGTTTGCGCAAACACATACGCGCTCTCGCGTACGGAAAAAAAAAGAAAAAAAATACCGTCGACGATTGTATTCCAAAAAAGTATTGTTTGGCGACTGGGCGATGTGTTGATATCGTCCGCCTCCATCGACACACTCCCCCTCACAGCGACGTCAGCTGACCCGGCGCAGAGCTCAGCGGCGTAGTAAAAACAGAGAGACTGAGAGAGCAGGTCGTCGGGAAGGATTTTCTCAATGTATACAGATACCACCACCACCACATTGAGTGAACCTGCGCATTCTGAAAAATCCCTTTTACCGATCCGTCGCCGCCGCCGCCACCGCACCGAGACGCACACAAAAGCCGAAGAAAACAATGAGAGGTGCGCATTGTGTCAATTTCTTTGATTACATGTTACAAGATACAAATAACTAGCATCGTCCCCAAGGTAAAGAAAAACGGACCCGCCGATAAATTAGTCCCATCATTCCGCTCCAAAGAACACTCAACTGCCGCCCTGGCCGCAAGCGTCCAAATTAGGTCAATAGATTCCGAAGTGAAAACTTCGGAAAACCGCCAATGTCACCTGGAAGAAATCATTTCGCTTTTTTCCCCTTCTATAGGTGTAGATGATGGAATGGCTCGTAAATATCCGGACACACAATGGTCAGAACAAGAAATGAATAGGACACGCAAAGTAATGTATCGCCCGGTTGGGTCCGTATCGATTCCAAGTGCTATAGGTAAAGGGGGTCGTTAACTCTCCGGGCGTATTTGGTCCTTGATTTTTCGAGACTAGACCAAAAAAAAAATCGCCTTGACAAATGAGAAAATGGCGACGGTTTGTTAGAAAGGAGAGTGAAATCAACGAGGGGGAACAGAGAGAGAGCAATTTATAATAGGGATCGTCTTTGGTCATGCGTTCTCTGGTCCGTCGGAGCGCGCACTCGGCGTCGGCTTCGTCCGTCAGTTTGTTAGTGTCTCCTCCTTATTTCCAGTTCCAGCCCCCGGACAGAGATGTTGTATACACAACGTGCCCTCAACTTGTCGAGTCCAGTAGCCGTTTGACCAGTCGGCCAGTTGCATCGCTCTGCAAATTGTTCCCAAATTCCAAAAGGCAAGAAGTTAGAACTCGACTCGACTCTTTCATCCAGACTGCTGCTCCAATGGATCTGAAGGGTGGACTCAAGCCGGACAATAAGAAACGAGGTCCGGTGACGGCCCTTCTCTCCAGGCAGAATTCGAAAACGGGCAGAGGATCGACTCCGGTCAGTTCCGATCAAGATTCGCCACCCATCGTTCCAGACACTATCGACAGCCCTTTGTTGAGCAAAAAAACGGCCAGCAATGGAGCTGGTAGCGTCAGCCGGACACCGTCCATCAGGAGCAAACAGGGTGAGCCATCGGGTGAAAGGAATAACGAATCTCCTTTACCCAAAAGTCGAGACCAGACTCCACTTCGCGAAGGATCGGAACCCATCGGAGATGACTCGCTCGGTAGCAAAGTGACTGGCAAACGAATGGTGGATTCAGCTAGAAAAAAGATCCTCTGGCTGGCCTCTAAAAGTGAATGGGGCAGTTTGGAACAGGCCATGAAAGCTCTGGAACAAACTGCCGGAACGACAAAGAATTCATCCGATCCGCCTCCACTGGCCGGCATCCAAGACGAGGTACTCTATTACTTGATTCATTCCCATCGCCGCCCAGCAAACTTACGTGTACGAGTATTCATTCTTTCATTTTCCTCGACGTATGTAGATCACTGGTTACACGCCGCTGATGTACGCCGTCAAGGACAACCGGCTCCCTATAATAGAGCGGATGATGGAGTTGGGCTGCGACTTGACCACTGTTAACAAAGTGAGACCACTTTTATGATACTACGCTACCTACCCTCGTGTTTTTCTTCCCCGTCAAAAAAAATCGTCTAAAACATTCTCAGAACTACCTGCGTGACAACCGCGAAACAAACGATTCACGTCAACAGGTGATATCATTTTTATGAGAGGTCTGCCCGTGCCCTGTCGGTCACCTCTGAACGTTATCGATCAAACAAGCTGGCCCAAAAATTGGGTGTAAAACCGCTGGCGGATCGAAGCTGTTGAAGAAACTGTTATAAAACAACTGGGCAAAATAGAGCGAAAGGAGGGCAACCTGGAACGTGTAAACTGTTTATAGATAAATAGAGATACTATATGTTATGTATATATAAATACCTTGGGGCCCGGAGACTTTATAAACCTTGTGGCGCGTGACACAATGCTTTTCATCCATCATTTTACTTCCTCGCACCGTCTACTAAAAACTAGACGAGGTAATAGTGAACAGAATAATACAGAGAGAGAAAAAAAAGATAGGAGAAGGTGATGTGTGCAACACGCAACACGCTCCGGAAAAAGCGCCCGTCTCACCTAACTTTTCCCTTTCAACCCCTTTTTTGTACCGCGCTCAAACCAGAGAGAGAGAGAGAAAATAATTAATTAAATTTGATGGATGTCTAGGATAATTACAACGCGTTCCACTTGGCTGTGCTCTACTCCAGAGAGGACGTCATCAAGAATTTACTTGCACGAAGAGTCGATATGTCTATTCTAGCCGGGGTAAATAGTAATTTGCTCGTTTTCTTTTCTTAACCAACAACGTCGTTAACTTTCTTTGTTTAATAACTTTTTACTCGTAAAAAAAAAAAAATAATAAAAGCCTCGGGTGCAGAATGTTCTCCATTTGGTGGCGTCAAGAACGGGCGGTACGGGTGCTTCTGTAGCTAAATTGCTTCTAGCTTCCGGAGCTAAAGACTTTCGGCTTGCTAGAGATCAGGTACGGTATAGTACACGGGTTGCGTGACGATGGCCTAGATCTGAAAAGTAAAAATAAACTTCTGGGGTAATTTCTATCACACATACACATATACACACACAGGAAGGCTATTTACCGCTGCACATCGCCGTTGAGATGGGCAACTTGCACGTCACCAAAGAGTTGCTCAATATGAATAACGATCTCCAAGTTAAAGCCACATTCGGACCCAAACAGGAGACGGCATTTCATGCGGCTACCAGGCGGCGGGATATTGAATTATTACGAGTTTTGAATGACCAAGGAAGTCCAGTCGACGCTGTCAATGTATGGATCGTAAAAATTATTTTTACAACTTTTCTGTGGTTGACAATATTTGTTGATGGGTCAGTCGGAGGGACAAACAGCTTTGCACATTGCTGCGGCCGATGGCGATGAGAATATTGTCAAATACCTTCATATGCTTCACGCCAATCCCAACATATCAGACAACGAAGGTAACCTAAAAAGTTGAACTTTCGACAGAAACATCAATTAAAATTTTTGAGGGTTTTGTTTGCAGACCGAACGCCAGTGCTCATAGCGGCCGAAAGGGGCCGAACGAATGTGGTTGAAATCTTGACGGAAAAGTTCCGAGCTTCCTGTTTGGAACGTACTAAAGATGGCAGTACTTTGCTCCATGTCGCTTCACTCCACGGACATCCCGAAACGGCCCTTATGTTGCTCAAAAAAGGCGTTCCGCTTCACATGCCTAACAAAGTTTGTCATGTTTTTGTCACAAGTGAATTCTCAAAACTGGTTTAAGTTTTACTTTAATATGAATGGTGTAGAGTGGAGCGAGGAGTATTCATATAGCGGCCCGGAAGGGTCACGTCGGAGTCATTCAGACTCTGTTATTAAAAGGCGAACAAGTGGATGCCACAACAAATGCAAGTTTACATTCCCTCACAATGAACTTTTTGGAAAAATTTTAATTTTTGGGTTTCCAGGATAATTATACAGCTCTTCACGTTGCCGTCCAGGCCGGCAAAGCTAATGTTGTCGAAACCCTATTGGGATACGGAGCTCAAGTTCATATTCGAGGTAAAAGTAATTTTACACTATTATAAGTTAATGTTAAATACTTAAGTTAAATCTGTTGATAGCCGGGCCGTTGCAAGAGACGCCGTTGCATATAGCAGCCCGCGTGACGGAAGGTGGAGAAAAATGTGTTCAAATGTTACTCAAATCGGGCTGCGATGCAAACATCAGCCGGGCGGATGGAGTTAGGCCGCTTCACGTAGCGGCCAGTCAGGGACATTCCGGCGTGGTCCGTCTCCTACTTGCTGATGGAGCGGATCCTTTGTTAGTGAACGAAAAGGGTGAGACACCTCTTCAGGTAGCTTGTGCTACATCGCACACTGGAACACTTGCCGTTGTCCAGTTGTTATTGGATCACGTCAGGGCCAGTTCCGGCTCCGCTGCGACTTATGTCAACACTCGAAACGTTATTGGTGAAACGACATTACACGCGACGAGTAATCAACCACGTAATCCATCGATCAAAGGGCATCTTGATCGCGACATTGCCCAGTCTCTGCTCCAGGCCGGCGGTGACGTCAGCCTCGATACCTTTCAAGTACAAATTTGAAGAGTTAAACCATTTTTTCTTCAATAAATTAAATTTTGAAATGTTACATTTTCAAAGAACAAAGAAAACCCACTGCACTACTGCGCCTCTCAGGGAAACGTGCCTGTTCTTGTAGTTTTACTGGCCAGCATCAAACCGACGGATTTACAAAGAGTAGTAAACAGACAGAATATGTTAGGCCGATCACCTTTGCAAGTAGCGGCAAAGAACGGTCATCTTCAATGTGTTCTGCTTCTACTACAAAATCAAGTAGAAATTCACTCTTTTCACAATTTTTTCTACGGATAAATTCATTTTAATAACCCTTTTACCTTAATCACTAGGCTCGAGTTGACGTTTTTGACATGGATGGTATGTCGGCTCTACATTTAGCATCTGAATCGGGTCACGGTCCCGTTTGCGACGCACTTCTGGCTCATAATGCCTTTGTAAACAGCAAATCGCGTGTCGGATTAACTCCAGTTCACTTGGCAGCTCTTAAAGGGTATACTGAACTTGTCCGATCTTTAGTGACTATCCATCATGCCACTATCGACGCTCTAACATTGGTAAATAGTCCAAACTCTCTCTTTCTATTCGGAGCAGTAAAAACATCTTTTGATTTTTTTTCTTAGCGAAAGGAAACTGCGCTTCAATTGGCAGCTGGAGAAGGACAGTTGGATGTATGCAGCCTTTTGGTAGAACTTGGAGCTGAGACGGATGCAGCGGATGAGTTGGGTCGTAAAGCTATTCATTTAGCGGCCCAGCAGAACCACTCAGAAGTTGTCAAACTATTTTTGAAACATCAGCCAGCCCTCGTTTCTGCAGCCAATAAAGTAGACTCTATCAACGAAAATTTTAAGATCAATGATAACATTATGACTGCTTCAGGACGGAAATACCTGCGCTCATATTGCTGCAATGCAAGGGTCGGTGGCCGTGCTCCAACAGTTGATGAAATTTGACCTGTCGGTAGTAACCGCCTCTCGTAACCGGACAAGTGAATCGACCCCACTTCACCTGGCGGCAGAAGGTGGACACGAAGATGTAGTGAAATTGCTACTCGAAGCCGGAGCTTTGCCGCAGGATGAAAACAAGGTAGGCCGCCTTATCCGGATTAAGATGCCGATCAAATTGCTTAGTCTATTCTTCTTTTCAGGCCGGTTTCACTGCCATTCAACTAGCGGCAAAAAACGGACACAATGCAGTCATAGACGTATTACGGGACGCCAATCCTGAAACTCTTAGTTATGCCAGTCGTCGGACAGGACTGAATTCTTTGCATGTCGCCGCTTGCTATGGCCAATCCGGTAAGAATCCGTTTCTGCACATTTTGACATATTTTTTAGACTATTATTTCAATTCTGAATAGAAATCGTCCGAGAAATGTTGGCTTACGTTCCAGCCGGAGTAAGGTCAGAAGTACCGACAAGCTTGTCCGGCACAGGAGTTTTACGCGAACTGGACGGAGAAGCCGGACTTGCACCATTACATTTGGCCGCTTATTCGGGCGATGAAAACGTGGTCCGACTTCTTCTCAACTCTCCCGGAGTTACTGTGGATCAACCTTCAGCTCAAAACGTGAAACATCATATTAAAATATTGATAGAGTTGAAAAATGAAGAAATTTAACTAATCTGCCAATTAGGGCTTTACGGCTTTGCATCTGGCGTGTCGAGGTGGTCACGGAGCTGTTGCCGGTCTCCTACTTAGTCGTTCAACTGGACTGCTGACCACTCCAGACGGACATGGTCGGTCGCCGCTTCACGTAGCCGCGGCTCACGGCCATGGGCGGTTGGTTGAACTACTCCTGGGCCAGGGAGCCGATGTAAACGCGGCAGACAAGGTACTTGCTCCGTCTAAAAATGTCTCAAGAGATGCGGTCCACTTATAGGCTTATTTCAGGCTGGATGGACAGCCCTTCACCTAGCCGCAAGGGCTGGTCATTTAGCTATGGTCCAGCTTTTGTTGGATAGCGGAGCCATGCCGAGAAGCTTCAATGACAACGGAAGAATTCCTTTATGGTACGCAGCATCAGAGGGACATACAAGCGTCTTGGCTCTACTCTTAAAACGCGAACACGACGCCTACAGTTTGATGGAAGATCGCAAAGTAAAATTCGATTTAATTCGTTTTGAATAATTAATTTATTGTTTCACATTTAAATACCAATAGTTTGTCTACAACCTGATGGTTTGCGGCAAGAATCATAATAACCTGCCACTGTGCGAATTCATTTTGGAATCGCCGGCACCGGTTGATGTTGCCGCCAAATTATCTCACATTCTAGCGACTCTGTCTGTCAAGGTAACTGAATTATTGATTAATGAAAAAAATAGGATAATACTAAAACATGTGAATATCTTTTAAAGGAGAAAGAGAGGTCGAAGGATTTATTGGAGGCGGCCAAACATTGTGAATCGATGGCCACCGAATTGTTGGCCTTGGCTTCATCATTGGAAGGCGCTGCCCGTCTTTTGACTGCCCGTGATCGAAGGCAAATGCCATTGTTGGACATCCTAGTTGAGCAAGAGCAAAAGGAAGTAATTTCCCATCCAGCCGTCCAGCGTTATCTTCAAGTGAGCTCGAAGAAGTTGAGGAAATCGATCCAGCAGCTCTCTTCTAAACTTTTCCCTTCCAAATTAGGAAGTTTGGTTAGGAGGACTGCAATGGGCACCATGGAAACTACTTTTGCTCTTCTTGTGCTGCGTCGTTTTGCCACCAGTTTGGCTTGGCTTGTGTCTTCCACTTGGGCATCGATACGATAAAATTCCCGTGATTAGGTAAATTGAATCTAAAAATAATTGTACTTCAGTTAAATGTGAATTCAATTGAAACAGGTTCATGGCTTATTTGACGTCTCATATTTATCTGATGACGTTACTGATATTGACGAGTACTCTGCCCATTTGTCCAGTTTTACGGACGTCATTGCTTCCTTGGTAAATTGAGACATGTTAGCTAGGTCAAGACTTGGCATAAAAATAGTACTGAATTACAGTTGGTACGAGTGGTTGCTGCTTATTTGGCTGTCGGGAAATCTACTGGCCGAGCTGGCTACACCTAGAGACAGGGGAGGATTGGGTTGGCTCAGGATGGCAGTTTTGTTTATCAGTGCTGCTGCTATTTTGATCCACGCCGTTTCATTCCTCTTGCCCCCTGCCCACTGGACCGTCGCCCTTTTCTTCCGTAACCAGCTGCTGGCCGTGGCCGTCCTGCTTTGTTGCATGCTTCTACTTGATTTCCTCTCTTTCCACTACCTGTTTGGCCCATGGGCCATCATTATCGGTTAGTCAAGATTCAAACTACATTTAATGAAAATAACTTTGATTTCAAATACTTGCAAAATTTGATTAGGTAACCTGATGGTTGATGCTTGTCGTTTCCTCATCATTTTGGCCATCTTCATGTTTGGATTCACAATGGTAGTTCGCTTTTTACTTGGTGCATTGTCTTGTCGGTGATATACTATAAAGCAAATTGTTTTATGTTACAGCATGTGGCCGCACTCAACCAACCATTTTGGGCACGAGACATCACGCCCATTACGGCCAAAACCATAACGGGTGGTTTGGATTCAGGAGGTATTAAATTACACGCCCGGAGATGAATTTGATCCGACAGACGAGAAAGACCGCAAGTTGTTATGGTTTGTTGTTTTCCCATTTGTAGTTGTGGTGACACCGTTGGACACATTCCAATTGCTCTTCTTCGCCCTGTTCGGCTTAACGCAACCGGCCGACTTACGGATGGAGACTGCCCAGCCCGAATGGACTCTATTTTTCTACAAAACCGTATTTGGATTCTACATGCTGGTGACAACGGTCGTACTGATCAACATGCTCATTGCCATGATGAGCGATACTTACCAAAGGATTCAGGTATACGAGATTTTTGTTATTCTCTGAAATTGTAATTTCATCCGAATTTTCAAGGCTCAATCGGACGTGGAATGGAAGTTTGGATTGGCTAAATTAGTAAGAGCCATGCATCGCACAGCAGCGACTCCATCTCCACTAAACTTGTTCACTTCTTGGATAAGTTACCTGTGGCAACTATCGAGAAAGCAAGGTAAATCAAAATATCAGTGTGTGTTTTTCAATGCCCATACTCACCGCACGATATTGTCCGTCAATGTGTGCTCGACTTGTGTTTGAAATTACTACCCCAATCAGTCGTCGATGAAAATGCGGATGACCATGCACGACTTGTCAGACAGTGTAACTCGGCGACGGCTGAAAATAAAGGATGGATGAGAAAGTT
The DNA here is from genome assembly GCA_022539655.2 of Ceriodaphnia dubia. Classification (NCBI taxonomy): domain Eukaryota; kingdom Metazoa; phylum Arthropoda; class Branchiopoda; order Diplostraca; family Daphniidae; genus Ceriodaphnia; species Ceriodaphnia dubia. The sequence goes on along the minus strand of JAKUCG020000248.1, from coordinate 84,927 downwards.
CCAGCACAAAACTAAAGTTGGCCATCGAGGTATTCCATTCTAACCAGAAAAAGATACTAACAAACAATTTAAGAGAATTATTTGAACGTTTGGCATAAGAAGACTAACCGTACTTTGAATTCAGAGTCCAACGCCTTAGGAGTTGTTCGTCCAGCACCTCTCAGTTCGCAGATGTCGATTATTGGTGATCGTAGCAGTTTGGAAAATGTCACCAACTGGAGTGTCGTGGTCAAACAATACATCAGCAACAACTTGTCGCAGGCCTAAAACTGTAGAAAATCTTTACCAAAGTATTTATTTGGGATACTATTTGAAATGGTTATAAATGTATTAAGAGGATTTTGAAATAAATTGTGTTTTGACAATGTCATGTATTTAATTCTAGCAGCACACTTTAGGATTTTTTTTGTACAAAAATTCAAAATTATGACAGTGATAGCTTCACAGGATCAGGGTAGATAGTAGCCCTTAGACAGGATACGTTTCTTCTTATTCTTAAATTTTTTTTGTAAGGTTATTTGGTTTAAAATTTTTTTTTCGCAATTTTCAAAATGTAAAAAATGATAAAAACCGGACGAACCGGGATGAGAGAAGAAAACGATCGACGGTCGCAAAGAAATTGATGAGGTGATATGTACAACGTCCTTTTTTGGGAATAGGGGAAGAACATGTAAATTTTCGTATAAATATTCTGAGAAGGTCATTGTTTTTCGTTAAAACTGTGCCAATTCCAAAGTCGAGATGGGTGGCGGGGTAAGCAAGGAAACGGAGTGCCATCTAGAATTCAAAACAAACCGTTAGACAATGCATTTTGGGCACACGGAAAAGGTAACAATTAAAACCAGACTTACTTTTCGGCCTTGTATTTCTCTCTGATGGCTTGCTGGGGGCTAGAGGGGGCTTGAGACCAAGAGGTGTGGAGATCCTTGATGCAAGATACCAACTGCTCCAGGGAGTAACCGGTGGAAGCGTGCACGTGTGTAGGCCAGACTTCGTTGCCACAAGCGAGTCTTGCCAGAGCAACGCAGGAAGCGGCTACAACCGAGGGCAGATGATGCAAGTATGGTTCCGTCTCCATTAACGTCAGTTCGCACAAATACTATAGGTAGCAAAAAGTTAGCACCATGGCAATAATTTGAATTCAATACAAGTGAAAATGTTACCGTTGCCAAGTGAAGAGAGGTCTCACAGGAGCGTGTAAGTTGAATGTAACGCTGGAGGAAGTAATGCGAGGTTGGTACGGCAAGTTCGAAAGCCAAAACTTTCAGAATCAAGTGCTCCATGCGCAAGACCTGCTTCTTAGTGTACGTGTCATCGGTAATGTACACGAATTCGCCAACCTCAGGGGGATAGATCTCTTCGTATTTGCTGTTTAAAAAGACAAGCAATTAAATACCCAAGTTCTAATGACTTGACTAGCGATAGACTTACGAGGCAATAAACATGGCGGCGGTTCCAACCAACTGCAATTTGCCGCGCAAAACTGACATGTGAGACAGGAACCGGTCGATGAAGGAGACGGCAAGGAAGAGAGTCTCGTTGTGGATTTTGTATTCCTCAGCTACTTCAACAAGCCAGTCGATCAAAATGGCGCGCATACCAGGAGTAATGTCGGATTGTTTCCTCATGTAATGAGGCTTGGGCCGATGGCGTTCCTGATAAGAATCAAACACTTTTTACTCAAGCATTCATAGTTTAGCAAAGCAAAGCTTGGTACTACCTCACAATCTCTGAGGTACTTGTAGATGTCATTGAGGTAAACTTCAGGGAGGGCTGATTCTAGATGCCGATTTAATTCTGCAAAAGTGGCACAAGGCTTCTGGCTTTCTTCTAAGCCCAGATCATCAACCACCATTGGACTAAGATCCTGATTAATTTAAAGCATGAGAAAAAGGTTTCAAACACTGCAGAAAAGGATTATACTTACATGGATTTTAAAAGCATGTTTTGAGACTTCCTCCCTGGTTTGAAGAACATAGTCTAACTGGTGTAAACTTGTGTTGACAGAAGCAAAGCTGCATGCTGAATCTTCTAGGCTCTGTGTGATGGGAGCCAAAGCCTGTCTACGGTTCTTGGATGATTCATCATGGTAGACAGAGAAAGGCTTCGGTTCAGCAAATCCTTGTTGCTGCTTCACATTGATGGTTGGGATGGTAGTCCAGACATTCTGACCTTTTTTCACTTTATCAGTGTGGTCAATGGCATTCTCATCAAAGACAGTGAAGGCTGGGGCCTTAGCATTACAAGTAGAGATTAAGTCACTGGGTCAACAGACTAGAGAGTTGAAAGCAATGGTTACCTTTTTGCCTTGCTGTTGATTCAACTTCTTGGCGTTGGCCGCATTAGAGTTGACGACCGAAAGGCCAAGTTTCGGTTGGCCGTTTTCCTTACGTGGGCCAAAGCGTGTTGCTTGTGTCGAGGGAAGTTGATTTTCTTGATCGAAGTGAGAAGCCATGGCGTAGCAGGTTTTGCAAAAATTCAATTCCGAAAGGCCCCTAGAGAAACTGCTAAAAACGTGGGGGGCAACTGAAAATGTAAGACCTCGCTACGAAGTCCGTTAAATCTGGTTCAATCAATTCATAGAATCTTCCGCTCGACTCATCTAACCACGACTGAGTGTGCAGTAAGAACCGACAAGATTTCGAAAATGTGACGGTTAGGGGATGGGAGGAGCTTCATTCGAACGTCGGCACAGCGTTGCCACTTGGTCAATAATAGACGCGCATAACAGGTTTTAGAATGGAATCTGCTCGGAATTCGTTTATTCCTTTTTCGAATACCAACCATCATTTATAAAAAATAATAAATTTATTAAAATATGAGTGTTTCATTCATAGTTTGTCCTTAAATGGTCATCACAACCGTTGCTAGGAAAAGCGCGCGCAGCCACCTGACGTCTTTGATGTCGTTCAACGTCAACTAGCGCCATGCGCCAGGCACCGGCCATGAAACATATGGATTTCGGTTTCAAGAAATAAAAATGAAACATTCCAACTTAACGGCTGGATTTAGCATAAAACTGCTGTTGGAATTCCAATGTTTTGAAAAAAAAACTCTTTTCAAAAGTATCGTCTTTAAGAAGAATTTTTCTTTCGGTTGTTTGATTTCAAGGCTTTCTTATAAATCGATAGAATCGCTGACCGTTGTTTTTGCGGTGAAGCGCTAAATTTTATTGTCTCAATTCTACCACTTATAAAACTAGTCTTTCTTTTTAAAAAACGACAGGTTTCTCTTGTCAACGGACGTCCTTATCTTGAAGCATTTATCGAGCCTTGTCTTGTAGTTTACCTGGCGCGTTTCCCGCCCTTCTCTCCCCCCCTCCTGCGTGCTTTGACGGTTATTTTTTTCTCTCTCTCATCTCCAAGCTTCTTCTCTCATATCCTGTCCCGAATACCCTCTGTTGCCGGTTTCCGGTTACTCCAGAAGGAAATAACCGGCTAGTATGATAACGGCGACCCATAGAATGGTGTTTTACATTGAAACCAAGTGAAAAAAGAGCATGAATCATTCTTTTTGACAAAAAGACGAAAAAAGCTCTGCTCTTTAGATGGCTGGGCTAGCTCATTTGCATAAGCATCACAGCTGCACTGGAGTTGCCTATTGATAGATATTTCCCCTCTCTATTGAATGTCAATCAACCCGATGGAAATAAGCGTCGCATGAGACTAGCACGTCATCGAACATCTACTGCAAACCTTTTAGTGAATTACTTGCTAATCAATAAACATTTTTCACAGAATTAGATATCAAATTTAATATCAACCAGACGAAGACATCTGGGACTCCGAGAATAAAATCCTAGTAAAATGACAGCAGGTGTTATACACATTTACGGTTAGCATATCTGTCATTTGATGGTTTCCATATCGTCCTTGTTTGTGGTAGGTAGACAGTGTGGAAGGAGGAGTAAATGGCGCGAATGACGAAGGCCACACAATCGATCATGAAACTTCATCCAGTTTCCAGTTTCAACCAGGTATGAAAGATAGGTACTGTACGAAAACCCAGAGGAGGTTGGCGGGTCAAGGACGCACCTACCTCGTCTTAACCCACTCATCTGAAATTCCAGACTATACCTTACACCCCCGCACAGGTAGGAGGAGGAGGGATTTATAAGAAGTAAAAGGTACGCACATACAACACAAGAACAAGCCCCTTTAGTACAAATTCAAGCGCGAGAAAAAGAGACGCCCGGTGGCGATCTAAAGGTAAAAAGATATCGATCGACTGACCAATGTCTATAGAGTAGGCTAGACTAGTCAGGCCGGGTCTCGCCAATCGTATTGATCCGTCTCCGTTTCCAAGTAGATTTACTCGTTGTTTGTTTTGAGAAATTTTATTATTGTTGATCCTTGTCACAAGTATTTCCAAATAAACATACCGTCGACCCAAGGGCCAATCACATAAGATAATAAGTGTATTTGCAACTATATGCTACGACATGGGCGCGCCATATTTCATCATCCGTCACTGACTACAATTTTTCCCTCGTTTTTTTCCTGGTTTTTTTTTCTTTATATTCCTCTCCGGAATTCCACACCAGATTTCTTCGTAATCATTTAGAAGGAAGGTGAGAGAAAAGAGAGGAAAGGAGGCAGGGAAAAAGAAGAAATTAATTAAATTTAGCTTTTCGCCAAAAATTCCTCGCTTGATAAGAGGACGCATAGCCACAGTCACACGCGCATACATACAAAAACATTCATACACGGCATACAAAAAAATCATTTGAACGTGGAATTTCACCTTCACTGATCATCAAAAACGGTTCCGTAACGTCTTATTGAATTTCGAGGGAGTAAAGGAGCAAAGAATTGGGGCAACTCGGTTATTGTGTGTAAGAAAGATTCAAAAAAAAAAACAGCATAGGTAACGAGAGCAATCAAGTCTTCAATCAAAAAAAAAAAGGAGAAAGAAGAAACTATGGGCATCTTCAACCCCGATTGAAAAAGAAAACAAAATCGAACAGGCAAAGGGACATTCCAATTAATTTCAGGGCATAAACATGGTTACAAATTACAATTGAATCCTAAATCGACATATCGGCCACAATGACGGTGGGTGACGGGAGATGTTGAGACTCATCACCGTTGGCCTGTTCCTTGTCATTGGAGGGAAAGAGTTTGACCACTTTCTTCTTCAAGTCGTCGCTGTCAGCCAAAGGAAGTCGCGGAGCAGTCTGCTGGACAGCTCCTTGTCCTCCCGGTGCCGTTGTCACGGGAACTTTTTGGACGACAACTTTCATATCTTTGTACTGCTTGTTATTCTGAAGACATTCCTTTAGGTTCTTGACGGTGAGAAACGTACCAGCTGAAGAAGGATTCTGCGAATTGGATAGAGGCGGACATGTCTTCAACAGCGATATGGGCCTCTTTATTGCGCTTGCCTGATTAGCGTGATTCTTGTCGGCAAACGGAACGATGACAAAATTGGATACACCGCCAGACAGACTCGGAGCCTTTGGGGCAATCGGGACGAATTTACCCCCCTGAGGACTTGGCGGCGTCATAGCCGTCGTCGTTTGGGCGCTCTTCAGTGCTTGATTTCCCATTGTTAGTTTCGGCATGGCAGGCAAAGGAGTTGTTGAAGTTGTTGACGGAGACGTTGCCGATTTAGTGGGCGCGATGACCAGTTTGGGAGTTGTGATGGGAGAAGAGAGCTTCGGTGCTGGCGCTATGACAACTGGTTTAGGGGGTACCGTGGTAACTGTCGAATTGGCAGATCCTGACCAATTCGACGATGCGACAGTTGCGTTGACAGACGGAAACGTCCGGTAGAATTTAAAATGAGGAGCTCCCATCCAGCTGCCACATTTCTCAATGCAACGTCCCAATTCTTCTTTGTTGCCAGAATCGTCAGTTTTGGTATTGACTGGAGGCTGGACCGCTTCCGTGCTTGATGTTCCAGGTTTGATGGGAGTTGTTGACGGACTGAAACCTTGTTGAGAGAGTCGTGGCCTTTTGATGGGTTTTGACGACGGCTTAATCTTCCGTTCGGGCGTAATTCGAGGACTGTTGCCATTCTCCATAGAAGTATCAGTCTGAATGATTTCGATATCACTTTCCACGATAGAAGCGCGAGGAGACGAGCCATTAGTAGGCGTCTTGGGGAAACCTCCAGCTGCTGGGCTAGTGATGGAGTCTTTGGACGAAGGAAAGAATACTTTGAAATGAGGCACACCGTCTACTACCGTGTAGGTAACGCAGGGTTCTAGTGCTCGACTGCCATTATTCTTGTTGGAATCGGCAGTCGGATCTGATTTGTTCGAGGAATTTTCAGTGGACGTTGCCGTTTTATTTGACGGGCTTGTTTTGGTTTGTTGATTATTGTTATTGTTGTTATATCTGCTAGGTGGAGGCGGCGCTTTCTTGGCTTTTGTGGCACGCGTTTTGATACTTCTCAAATGTTTGGTGTTGTTGCCGGCTGAGTTGTTGTCTTTACTATTTTGACTTTCCGTCTGATATATGGGAGACGAAGCTCTCGACGACGTCCTAGACGATCCTCGTGAATCATGGTGTCGGGTTTTGACTCCGCTAGATTCAATCGAATTAGTCGACAAGACCGAACGTTTGGGATCTTTCTGTCTAATGGTGACGTGTAGGCCGGTTAAGTAGTTACATCTCCGGTTGGACACCTACAAAGCAAAAGTAATAAGTTAGTTATCATTACCACAAGAATAAGGGGGAGATTATCTGTAAAAAAAGAAAGAGATATGAATGTTTTCCTACTTTAGTTGGAATATCAATCATTTGCCAGGGTCCTGTGGTTATCACTTTTTTGCCCTGAACTGCCCTCAATTTTCTCTGAGACAAGGCTTCTTCTGCTTTTTTGTACTGACTCACATGAACCAGTTCTAAAATAATAAGAAAATGCATGAAAATATGAATCTTGTTGAATTTTTAAGCTACAATACTCACCAACAGTGGACATGAAATCACGTTGAAGTACTTTGGACCCTACTCTCTCTACTTTCTGCAATAGCCTGTCTGACTCTGACCACTGTTCTCTTGTTAAATCTTCCCAGTCCATTGGTGGTTCATCTGTTTCTTGGTCAAGTTCCTCTTCAATTTCTTCCAGGGGTTCTTCTTTCATTTCTTTGACACAGTCATCTTCGGCTGAGCCAGGGCTTGATACAATGTCTTCTCCAGTAATTCTGTATTCCTGAGGTGATGGAGGCAATTCATCTTCGGCCTCGCTAAATTCTCCGTTTTGAGCAGTCGAGCAATCATCGCTCAATTTATCAGAACACAATAAATCATTCTGAATTTCTTGAGGGACGTGGTGCGACTCGGCTTCTCTCACGAGATTGAGCTCTTCACGCTGTGACTTGTCTAGAAAAGCTATTTCTTCCAGTAATGTTTGAAGAATCGCTTCATCTTTATCTGGCCTATCTTTCAGCTCCTATTTTAAATACAAAAACATCACACAGTTATACAAAACGAATTAAAACGAAATTAATTTTTAAAATACAAGTCCGCCGGAAGCCCTGGCCACCTGGCGGAAAAGCGCTAAAGCTTGAGCGAAAGTTTATCTGACACTCGAGGAAACCGACGATTTGATGACTTTACCCACTAAATTACTTATAATTGCAGCCGAAAAATGAAAGAATAAGTGTTGAATCCTTTACAGCATGAAATGCGGCAGTCGAATACGATCATTTTTAAGGATGCGTTTGCGTTTTAGAGAGTGAAAGATGAAGAAATACTGGGGCTTGATAGCGTGGGTTTTAGGTCGAGGGGGGAGCAGCGATGACGAAAACAATCTTTCGCAGTTGTATCGTCTCATTTTCAGTCAACTCGTTTGGTTTTGGTAAAGAAAACCGAGCCCTAATGGACACTTTATGCTTTTGTTAGAACACGAAAAGGAAATTTCGTAAAGTCTGTACATGATCTTTGTTGTTCTCTGGCCCTGAGCTGAGTTTTGCAATGCCTTTACACATCACACACCTTAGGGTGTTTTCGGATTCTACGTGTCCGTAGAACAAACCGGCGACTCATTTAATCGATTCATTTTTCATGTTCCATACGACGAGAATTCTACTGTTGAAATATGAAACTAGTTAAAATCCTTTATATATCAAACAAATTTCAAGGCTGAGTCAAACTGTGAGACAGGGAAAATGTGTCCTGAAAGTTGCAAGGGGAAGGGGAGTACCGAGCGCGGACGCTGTTTATTGTCATCTCAACGAGCCAAGATTGAGATATTTCCCGTTTTTTTTCCTTATAATTATTGTCAAAAGTACATCAGAAATACGCGGAAAAGACCAGTCTTTAAAGAACAATCAACAACCAACAAAGGGTTGATAAACACAAGGCGAAATACGTTAGAAAAAAAAAAAGAAAAATACGTCGACGGACGGCCCAACAGTACATACACAGCACACGGCCACCCCACACACACACATACACACACACACACTTGAGGAGAGTCTGGCCGAAAGTAATGGAAATAAAAACAATGAAAGACAAACTAACCTGATATCGCTGAACAGCTTCGATAAACTGCTTTTGCAAGCGAATAACTTTGGCGGTATTAGGCGGGATTTGTCGCAAGTTTCTCAAAACGATCGCTTTTCCCGAGTACATTTTTTACCGCGGACGGCAGCCAGCCAGCTAGACACGGAATATGTACAAGGAATAGCAGAAAGCAGGCGGCCCTGAATTGGCGACGGTAGAGCCCTCTAGCGAGATTAGGTCAGAAGCTCTCTTCACTTTCCTATGCTCTCTCTCTACGTGTTTACTGTGCTGTAGTTCTCCCCTCTGAAAATTTCCATTCTTTCTCGTGGCTCGTGCCTCCGGCAATATTCTCTCTTTCACTGGAAAAATACCGCCCCAATCATGTCGGCGAAAACTAGAATGCCAACTAATCATTTCAGGCGATATATCTATTAACAAGCTGTAATTCGTAAAGAATTCAGCTTAAACTAAAAGATATAATAAGAAAACCCGCTGGTGTAATCTCCGATCGGAAGTTTTTATCGAGCCGGGCGGAGGCTCCAGCTCGGTCCCGAAATCAAGGCAACATTGCATTCGTCTCGCGTTTGTCGGTTGCTATCTCTTTCGATTTCGCCAATTAAGGACGAATCGAAATCATATGATGATAATGTTTCAGATGAGACGTTTCACCAAGATTTCCCTGCTTATATTGTTAATCAATAGTTTTGTGTCATCTGAAAGGCAAGGCGTTCGACGGGATCAGCATTGCGCGGCGGCGTCGTGGTTTTTACTCCTATAGTAACGAAGTTGGAAGCGCCAGCCATAGATAGCGTTACCTCTTTTTCAATGACGACGGGATGATAATCGTTACTTAAGTTCAGTTGTCCCTACGAAGACTACAATATCGCCCATAAAGCACAATTAGCTAGACCAGATTTTCTAATGGGAACCATCTCTCAGACATGTAAATCGTAATAACGTCTAATGGTTTCCTGATAATAAAGACGAATAAGAATATGCGCAGTACTGTACTAGCTGTCACCAATACGACGCTATACACCGTTATAAAAATGCGGCATCTAATCGATACTGCCATGAAAGTTATATAATTCACATGAACTCTCGGTTTTATTAACCACGCAGCGAGAACTTGTTGTGAAAATTAAAGGGAGTAATATAACATGGCTGATTGTTTTGACCGAAAGAAACGATAATATTTCTCACATATATGCTGAGCGTTCAGCTGAAGTAATCCGTCAATTTTCAATAAACGGAGAATTTTTACCAAATATCGGCGACTTCATCACATAAATTTCATTGTCCCATTCATTCTTTTGTTCACCGACGTTTGTATGGAGATCGATGTAGCCTAAATCTCTCACATCTTCCATTATTCTAGTTTCTAAGAAAATTTCGTTTTTGTTGCACCATTGTGTTCTTGGAATAGAAGGCTAGGAAAAAAATGTCTCCAGAATAAGACCAGGCATAGTATGTGTAGCCTCATTATGTGATCGTAATTGGTTCATCCCACAAAAAAAAGGTATCGAGAAAGTTTACTCCGTTTTCAATCCAAAATAGCAGACCAATTCTTGCTGTCTGTTGCTAATGGCATAGACACAAGTCACCTTTATGCGAGCCTTTATGATCTTACTCAAAAGAGGATGAGTACTTCGAAGTAGTCTACGGTTTAAAACGTGTGCAAAGTTGGATGACCACTCACGAATCAATGAAAAGAACATTAAGGAGGAATATGAAATTAAGGAGAAAATGAATATAGGCTACAAAGCTTAACGAAAGATCCATCAACAAATTTCTAGGCAGCGATGAGTCGTTTTAGTAGCAAAGCCATAACCAAGATGAAATTGTTTCATAACAAACGAGGCGCTGATTCAAGACCAAATTAATTACTGGGCTTCAGAAACTTACTGACAGTTCTTAGAATGGTGATTTGTGACTTTGTGAGCGAAAACAGAATCGGCGTCAATAATCCCGTCTCAACATAGGGAAGCTATTACTTTAATTTGTATATAATTAACCAGAAGAAAACCTAAATCTATAAAACATCTCAAGCATACTGACATGCTGCCGAGACAATATCCAAATAAACTGATACGTTGGTGGCGCTCCATACAATAAACAATATTGGCAAGTAATGTAGCATCCCATTAAGACAATTGCTAAATAAAAATAAAATCATTATTTTGCATAGCTAAAGAAAATAATTTTATGACCTGAGCAGCTAAAATGTCAAATGACCTCATCAACCAAAAATGATAACCATTCGATAAATTTATCTATTCCTTAAATGATTCTTGATCTCAAAAGCCTTGATCACTTATATGGAAGATAAGGAAAATCATTAATAAGCATTCCCATAGAAATTGTTATAAGCATGGGAATCGAAAAACTGTCATCAGACGTATCAGTATGCGCGTTTTCACTTAATATGATGAAATCGACATCTTAGTCTTTTAAAAAATTTTCAACTTCTATTCTCGGAATTCTTGAAAAAACAGAAACAAAATAGTTGTCTGTTCGATTATTCGAAGGGCTGTAAACGGAGAAGGAAGCCGTAAATGTCATGTAAATTCAAGAAATGGATTCGTCTTTTAGTATTATGGGGAGAGGAAAAAGCTTCATAAGGATATGTTTCCTGTGTGGTCAGAACTATATTGTTGGTAGTTTTAGTACCTGTCCTAAAATTAACATTTAATCATAATAGAGTTATTGTTGAAATATTTTGTTTCCCGCTAGAGATTTGTTATCTGTCGCGGCCTTTGCCTGTATTTTTCGGTTTTTGCCGGAAGCCCCTTCTCGATAGATTTCACATAAAATGGCAAACCTGTTGGTTTATGATAACAATGCAGTATAGCACGGCTACTATTACTTAACTTGGATTAACGAAATGGTTTACACCGGGACTAACTTCGATTACGGCATATTCTGGCATTCGTAAACTAATTGTCGAGCTCCACATATAATTTTGACTCGCACATGTGCTGTAGCTTTCCCTTTTCCTTAAAAGATGAGTGGAGAAAGGGATCAACGAGATAAAAAATCCAGAATAAAGAGATTGCATAATACCATACTCTCTTAGTCTCTGATTAGCCCCTGAAAAATATCACAACGTGACGCACGCTTTTGACATCGGTGGATGACAGCCGACGAGATCCATCTTAAAACGGCAACATTGTAAGACGATCCACTCAAGTCAAAGTCGTGTCGAGGATTCTTTCACTTTTTTAAATTTAGATCTCGCACGATCTGGCGATTGACTTTATAATATATTCGACAAGACTAGAAAATGTCGAAGCGTACCGCGACTAGAGAACTGAATCATGACAATTGGGACGACGAGGAAGAAGAAGAGGAGGCGGGAAGTTTTCAACAAGCTTCTTCCGAGGCTCTTCAGGGCCGTGTGATCAAACAGGCCCGGCGAAGACTTGCGGGAAACGATGGGGAGGTAACATTTTGTGTGATTTTATCTGTTTAATGTATTCTTGTATGTGAATGGTTAGAATTTTTTTACAGTTCATCTCTCATGAAGATGTTCTGGTTCCGATCTGGTTCTATTTTTAGCTTTGGTGTTGTAGTGTCAAAGTCACTATAACACTAACTACACCTCATATTACACAAACCCATTATACTAAAACTATTCTCACACCATTTTTTTTCTCTCCTCAGGTGAAGAAGAATGTTTTTTCAGGTTTTGCCGGTTTTGGTGCTAGAACAACACCTGCATCTAATGCCTTCAACATTAACTTTGCTGCTAAACCGCCAACTTCTGCAGAGCCCACTAAAACAGAGAATGGAGAAGCAAAGCCATCACCATCAGATAGTGGAGCAAATGAGAAAGAGTATGTTGCCAGCCTTAAAGTACTCAATGAGACAGTTGTTACATGGATCACGGATCATGTGAAGAAAAATCCATGTTGCGTACTGACACCCATCTTTGATGATTATGAAAAACATCTAAAAGACCTGGAATCTAAAAGATCTTCAGTGGCATCAAAAGAAAACAAAATTACTGACACATCAAAAACTACTTCCACATTCAATGTTGGCAAGAGTGATGATAAAACATTTCAGTTTGGCTCTGCATCAGCAGAAACTTCCAAACCTTCATTGAATTTCTTTGGGAATGGATCGACGCCAGCAAAATCGACATTCGCGTTCAACGCTGCAACTTCTACACCTTTACCGGCTTCGACATTCTCCTTCGGCGCAGTTAAAACTGATTCGGAAACAAAAGCACCGTCTTCAACATTTTCATTCAAGGCGGCGAGTACCAGTTCAACCACAACGAGTCCACCATCAGCTGCAGCCCCGTTATTTTCTTTTTCCGCCACCAAGCCAGCATCTACTCCAGCAGCGGCTCCAGCTTTTTCCTTCGGCTTCTCTAAGTAACAAAATCGATATTAAAATATTAAAGTACCGGTTTACTACAACCCATATTTTGTTTTGTTTTCAGTAATAAACCATCGGCGGTGACCGAAGAGAAGAAGGAAGAAGCAGAAGGTGATAAAGAAGGCGAGGAGGGAGAAGATGAGGACGCACCACCCAAAGTAGAAATCAAACAAGTGCAAGAAGACGATGCCTTCTATTCCATTAGGTAAGTAAGACGATACCTGGCTTTTTAATGCTACTGATCCGTTTACTTAAACATGACTTGTTCTGATTACTTGATTTAGGTGTAAACTGTTCTACAAGAAGGACAACAGTTACACGGAAAAGGGTGTCGGGACCTTACATTTGAAGAAAGTCAAGGATGACAAAACGCAGCTGGTGATTCGAGCAGACACATCTCTTGGCAACATTCTCCTCAACATCCTATTGAACCCACAACTAACGACTCAGCGTGTCGGGAAGAACAATGTTATGCTGGTTTGCATCCCAAATCCGCCGATCGATCCCAAAACGCCACCCGTTCCGACGCCTATGCTTCTTCGTGTCAAAACAGACACGGAGGCTGACGAGCTTTTGGCGAAATTAAACGACGCCAAAAAGTAAAATGTCATACATAATAGAGTACAGTCTTGAGAAAACCGTATTTCGGTGTGATCGTGTTCCACATTTTTTTGATTTTTTTCTTCTTTAATCCAATTATTTTTACGGTCTGTACAATAAATCTCCCCTTAAGACGCCTGTGATTTTCGCGGGAACGTTTCATTTGATTTAATACAAATTAAAAATAAATCGGCGATTTTCACGGAGAATTCTATTTATTTGTATTGAGAGTTTAGAAATTCAACAAACCGAATAGGACGAGTCACGATGGAATGCCGTTTCATTCCGGTTTCCGACGAGAAAATGCGCTCTTTTCAATGGCTGCCGACTAATAGATTGGATCTGATCTGGTTTCATCAGTAACCACCACACGTGAAGAAGTTGGCGCATGCAACGAAGCGGAATTGAACCATCAGTCATTTGGGGTTGCCAGCGTTTTGTTTTCTCATAAGATAATTTCGATCCCGGATGTGAATCGATCAAGTAACCTTCAAACGCCGCGCAAACCACCGAGAGGCGAAAAGATTATCTTCATTTCACACTTGATGCAGACAACGTAAAATGTCAGTGGCCGCTTTTGTGGTTATCGTGGAAACATCGCGATGGGCAAAAGAGCTTATCTTTTTTTTCAAGCAAATACTTTTATGTAGGAAGGAAATGTATTGATGGAATATCGATTTTTGCTGAGATTGGACGACGTTTGAGACGCGACAAAATTTTCTTTTTTATCTCAGTTGAAGTCGGCCAAGAGAATCGAATGCCCTAGACGCGGTCCCTTGCACATTTCAATTTACTCCGCTCAAACGGAATCATGCATGAAAGGCTGCGGAATAGTTCTAGATATAGCCCCAACCACAGCTGGAGAAGAAGAATACAAGGACAGTGTTAGAAGAAGAAGGAGGATGGCCATGGTGACGGAATCCTGGAGACAAAGATGTTCCCTAATACGGTTTGTCGTTTGTTCACGTTCTTATCGATAAAGGAACATGGTCGAGTCGCTTCTTCATCAAGTCCTTGACTAGAAAAAAAAGCAGGTTTATTACCATTTCGAGAGAGGCTTCGAGGACGCGCGATGTACCCGTAGTTGCTCTTCGAAAGTGTGCAGGCTGGCCAGGAGAGCCCAACAGGCAAAGGCAAGCGTCAGTCCAAATAAACCCGACGAGGCGGGTAGTCCTCTGTGCGAACTGCTCAAAGCAAGTGGATTAGTTAGACACAGTATGGTGCAACTTTAATCTCCGACATTCATACCCGACGAGTCAACAATTCGAGTTTACATTGCCTTCTTAATCGTGAGTAGACCCGTCTTTTGAACCTGTTGACAAATGCTTTCAAGTTGGGACCGTCGTGTGTGCACGTCACATGCCTTTCTCGTGCTGTTTAGCACAAGAGAAAACAAATGACAAGTTCGTGACGATTTTGTCAAGTTTTGAACGTGTTCACAAAGGTTGACTGCATATCTGGCTTTTTCGTCTTCCTGCCTCTTGACCGACGATAGACAAGGGGGGGAAATGCAATTATGGAGGGGGGAAAGTCACGCTCTGCTAGCTAGAAGATGGTCTGTGTGTACGACTGTACGCCCTGGGCTTTTCCGCCCACCTGCCACACCACTCAGAGTCGGTCAAGGGAGAAATATAAAAAATAACAGGGGAGGAAGTAAGGCCTATATGGCGAGTAATTAGTGTTCCCCTGCATTTGTTGTTGGTTACCGTTTCCTGTGAACCGGGTTGACAGCGAGCGCCAAGATGAAAGCGATTCTATGCTCGGTTAATTGAGCGTTACTTATTTATATCAGGCCTGGGATTAAAAAGTTAGCAAGGAAAATCTCTTAGGATTTCTCTTTATCTATCTATGCGTGTCATTTTCTCGGCGACGAGAAAGACAGCAGAAAAATATGTGAACCCCGTCTAGTGCAGCGTGATCCAATTTGTCCCGAGGAGGAGGCGTTAGCTTTCACCCTCCCGTTTTGATATATACAACAAAATTTGTTTTTTTTTCTTTACAAGAGATGAGATTGGTCATAGTGGAAAGTTGTTTACTACTACACAAGGCTAAAAGTTAAAGGGAGACATAAAAAGAGCTTCAAGATGACTCTCTCCCTTTCGGCTATTGCCCAGTTTCGGCGTCATGTCGAGTCACGCGGGACTCCCAAAAACAGTTAGAAATGCAGCGGTTCTCTTTTTGTTTACACTTTCACTTTGCTTCGGTCTATCGGTTTACCCGACTAGCGAAAAGGAGAGAGAGAGAAAAAAAAGAGAGGAATTGCGGCTGAAAAAAAGAAGGAAAATGACGTATAAAAATGTGAAGAATGGACTCTTACATTTCTGTTTGCCTTTCATTCTGCCAGTCTATTAGTTGTATGGGTAACAATAGAATCCATTTCGTTTCGTTGGTGCGCAGCAGGTGAAAACACACACCCAGCGCTCTCATTTCGGCAGAGCCTCTTGACTATTTCCAAAGGGTTCTCTTTCTGTCTGTCTGTCTCTCTCTATAGATATAACGGGAGAAGAGGGATTCATCGATTCTTCTTTGTTTCCCCATGTCTAAATTTAGTCCACAAAGTTATTCATCCCTCCACTTTGGATAACGAACCATGGAAAAAGCTGCTGCTTCTTCTTCAAACGATGCCCTTTCATGGTTATTTTGAATGAAGGGATGGGGGGAGAAAGAGAGAGACGATTCTGTGCTGTGAACTGAATGAAGAAACAGTTGGTCAAGTGGCGGGAACTGTTATCTTTAATATTTTTATCCTTTTGTTTTCTCTTTTCCCTATTTAAGGGTTTAACAGTAGGAGGCCCAGAAGAAAACAAAAGAAGAACGTCAGCAGCATTACCATTTTAGATGGCCAAGATGGAGACAAATGAGGACCGAGGTGCTGGTGAAGCCATGCTGAAAGGATCGGCGAGTCGACGAGTCTCTACGACGTCATCCGGATGGAGGAAATTGTTGATGTGTTGCTTGAAGCAAGCCGAAGACGACGTCCAAGAGCTGGATTATGAACATTCCAGTTTGACTGAGGTTCCAGCTGTAATCTTTAGCCATGAAAGGACGTTAGAGGTACTCCGGCTCGACTGTAATCAAATTGCCGATTTGCCCCGACCGCTCTTTCACTGCCACGGACTCAAAGAGCTCTGGCTCTCTGATAATGAGATTTCCCAGTTGCCCCCCGCGTTGGCCTCTCTCATCCATCTGCAGGTAATTTCATTCACGAAAATTTCCACTACAAGGACGCTGCCTATGTGGTATTGTTGCGTTTTCTCTTTCAGGTGTTGGATATTTCGAAAAATGCCCTGTCCGAAGTGCCCGATGCTATTAGTGGTCTGAAGGCGCTTATTACCCTGGACCTCAGCGTCAATCCGCTCGGTACGTCAACTGCTGCTTACTACCAAAACTATGTCCCACTTTCCCTAAGTCATTTTTAGTTGTGGAACTGTTGTGTTTGTCGTTATACGCTGTCTAACCTTATTTGGATTGGACAACAGGTAAATTGCCGGAGGGAGCAACTAAATTACTCTCCCTCGAGTCGCTCAACCTTTCGGATACGTTCCTCGAATTCCTGCCGGCCAACTTTGGACGCTTGACCAAATTGCGGCTCCTCGAGCTCAGGGAGAACCAACTAGCCACTCTACCCAAATCCATGGCTCGTTTGACGGCATTGAGGAGATTGGACATGGGACAAAACGAGTTATCGGACCTTCCCGAAGTGGTTGGCAGCATCCCCTCGTTGACAGAATTATGGGTGGACGGTAACAAGCTCGACGTACTTCCCGAGTTTCTAGGACACTTGCAGGTACGAAACTCGTTCATCTCCTCAATTAAGTTTCTTTTCTTTTTTACCAATTGGGATTGACACATTTGCCCTTTTTGTTTTACAGAATCTGGTCCATTTGGATGCGTCGCGAAACTGTCTCCAAGGCATCGCGCCAACCATCGGACTCTGCAAGTATGTGATCATGTCTACTTTCCGGTTTTTCCACGATACATCAATTTTCTCTTTTCATCTTTTAGATCACTCACCGACTTGTCTCTGACTTCTAACAATTTGGCCAATCTTCCCGAGGAGATTGGAGACTTAACTCAACTGACTGTACTGCGAGTCGATGATAATCGATTGACTTCGCTACCCGACTCCATTGGACGCCTTTCCCTCCTGGAAGAATTGCAAGCCGGCCAGAATCGATTGTCAAAACTTCCCGCATCGATCGGCTTACTGCGCAAATTGGAAACCTTGATGTTGAACGAGAACCTGCTAGATGAATTACCAGTGGAACTGGGCTCGTGCCAGCGGCTGACCGTCTTGTCCCTTCGCAAAAACCGACTGGAACATTTGCCGCCAGAGTTGGGCCATCTTTCACGTCTACGTGTCATCAATCTTAGCTGCAATCGGCTACTCCATCTGCCCGTCTCGTTTCTCAAGTTGCCGTCGCTATCTGCTCTATGGCTTTCCGAGGCACAAACCAAACCGGTTGTGCCGCTTCAAACGGACACGGATTCGAGCACGGGCCGCAAAGTCCTGACTTGCTTCCTTTTGCCGCAGTCAAATGATCCAGAACCGGAAGAACAGCAGACGCCATCGGATAAGGACAGTCCGAACGTTGTTGCTGCCCGTTCACCCACACATATCAAATTCGCTTTTGATGGCGAAGCAGACCATCGAGCCGGAAAATTGATGCGCAATCCGACGCCATACCCCAAGGAATTGAAGGCCTTGGCCAAGCACGCTCAGCACATCCAGCAACATCATCCCGTCTCGCCAACTTCGCGAACCAGCGTCGAACTTTCTACTAGCTCGTCGCCAAGCATCGAACTGCTCAAGAAGCAACCGGAACCTGCCGCAGTTCCAGCTGTCGTCACTCCGTCACCTTCTCAGCAATCCGTCGCGTCTCCGGCCACCACCAACAACGTCCACGCACACATTGAACCGTCGGTGGCGTTCGTCTCCAAGTTATCGAATGACAACAGCAATCCGCCAATTGAATCGACACCCGTCCCGATGCGGCACAAGCCGGAAGTTGCAGCACAGCCGGAACCTTCGCTACCTTCTCTTGCCACGCTTTCGAGCGAATCTCAGGTTCCGCCGTTATTGCCTCAGGGATATACGGCCACTTCTCCATTGCCAGCCAAACGCATCGCATCCGTGGAAAATTTGGCCAGTTCGACAGCAGCAGAGCAACCGGAACCCCCCAAGCAACCGAATGGCGTCCCACCGGCGGAACTCTCGCCTAGGTCGGCCGAAATCGAAATTAAAGAAGCTCGAGTGCTACGGCCTTTAATGTCCGGAACAGATGGGCCGACGAAAGAAGAGAACAAGTTGAAGAACCCCATTGACGCTGTTGACCGGTCCAGTCAACTGGATTTGACTGCGGCGGCGGCCGAGATAGCAACAACAGCAACAACTCCTCCCAAGCAACAACCGCCACCATATCACGTAGCGGCCGCCTACTCAAAGCGCGCCGCCGAGTTCAATCACGCGGCTAGCTTACCACGTACCCAGTCAACTGACAGTGGGTTCACGGTCGATGGAGCCGCCGGTGAGAAGAGAGACAGCAGCCCAAGTCGTGACAGCGGACGCGGTCCTTCGATCGAGCCGCTTGAAGACAATGCTCAACCAACTGGAAGTAGTCAAGCGGCTCCAGCTCAGTCCGTTTCAGCAACACCTCCTAAACGGCCGATTGATTTACCCTTGAATGGCAATTTACTGGATAAGGATAAAGTCACGCCGTTGATGCTCAAGAGGGCCACGTACATCATCGATAGAAGTCTTAGTCCAACTAATGGAGTGGAAGAACCAGAAGAACCCGCAGATCCTCAATCTGTAGCCGCATTGAGGCAAGCGGCCCGTGAAGTCTTCCTTTCATCGCCCAGGGAAAGTCCCCTTCCAGCCCACAAGCAATCCGTCTGGGACGTTCCACTGCCCGTCCATACTTCATCAAATGGGCCGACGAGCACTCTAAGTGCCGCTCATGTAGTCGGTCTTCCGCCGGCTGGTAACGTTTCGGAAAATGTTGGACAGCAACAACCGGCCAAGATTCAAGGACGACTACCTCCGCCCAAGTATCATGTCGCTAGCAATGGATTCCGTGATACACCAACCGAACTTAAGTCTCCACCGCCGGCTAATGCCTCGTCTCGCATTCCGCTCGCATCGCACAACCGCCTGCCCAGCGGACTTCCCCGCCAGTTGTCCAACTTGTCGAATAGTTCACAACTCGACGGGCCAACCATCCACAAACCAGCGCCTATCTTGCCACCAAAACAACGGGACTCTTCTCCCCCACCGACGCTGTTGCCTAAATTGTCCAGCTCTCGAATCCCTCCACCTCAAGTCCACACTCCAGTCGTCACCCCATTGACGCCGTTATCCACCAAGCAGACATTCTCTCCTTTGCCGGTTCATAGCGCCAGAATGGTTACACCCACAACAACGCCAATCACCCCGACGACAAACAACAATGACTTTGATGCCAATCAGAGCAACAAGACTTCTTCGTCGCAGCTGAATACGCGCATTCCCTTGCCCAAATATTCCGCAGTCGATATCAGTAAAGCAGCTGGACCTTCACCCGGATCACGTATCCCAACCAGGCTGCCCACTCCAACAGCCTCCGCTCCATCCGTCCCGAAAAGTAAACTATCAGCAGACTTGACGGCCAGTCCGTCCCTAGCAGCTTATACGCCACGAATACAGTGAGTCATCTCTAAACAGCTATAAACGAAATAACTCGAGTCAAAAGAAGACAACACCGCAAAGAACACTTAAGGTTTATGTCGAAATAGTTTTTTTTTCTTTTTGTTCATTTTTTTCCTCAAAACAGCTGGATTTTGCAATAGTTTTGTACAGTGGAAATTCGATTCATGTTGTATAATCTTCATTTATAGACTGCAGTTTATTCCCTCCTTTCTATCTATCTTAATGTGCCCTTATTCATGTTGATATATATGCTACGCATTTCGTCTCTTTCCAAATTGACTTAAAAACATAATCGACTTCAGAAGTAAAAAAAGCAGATTTTAAGTTTTTTCGGATCATTCACGTGACCTGCCAAAATTTGCCTTTCGTCTGTATTTCCCACACATCTTTTAATGTCGAGTTGAAATTTCTTTTTTTTTTTGTTTCACTTAAAATGATTTTGATGATTTCTCCCCGAACCGAACCACCGAATACGTCTTTAATAATTCCCGCTAAATGAATCTTTAATTTTTTTACCCTTCTTCAAATTTTCAGAAGTAAGTTGTATTATATTTTATAACGTTTACGGACTTTCCTGGGTTCTTCGCATATTTTTTACGCCAGTGACCATATACCTTGTACAAGGGGATGTTTTTTTTTTTATCAATGGAAATAAAAGACCCGAAATACACCGTTCTAAAAAAAAAAAACTTGTTTTTTTTATTTCCACGTATCGGATGAAGTCATCATAACGTGACTTTTTCTTTTGGTTTTCGCCAATCATAATTAAGGTTTTTTTCCGTTTTTCTTATCTTTATTTCGAAACTGGAATATTGGAGCGTGCTCGTCGAACTCCACCCAGAGTCTGGCTGCTTGCTCTGTGTGCGGTTTTGTGTTTTTATTGCGCGCATGACCAGCTTTTCGCATGACGTCTTCTTTCTTTTATTCCGTTGTTTCTTTTCTTTCCTTTTTTTCTTTCTTTGTGAGGAACAAACTTGATAATCATGCGTACGACGGAACAATGTCCCAGCTTTCTTTTAGATGACATCAATTAGTAGCTTTTTCTTCATCGACACTATACACCAAAAAACCACCTGCTGATCTTCTCCAGGCCCTTCGATCGACTTGCAGCTTTCAAAGTTCGTTTCACACGACAAGATCCCTCCCAAAAGATGTTATTTGGCGTAACGGCTTACATTTGGCTGGCCAACCTATAGTTTGACGTCATTATTACTGGAAAACGAAGCACCACAATGGAGGACGCTTGCATCTTTTCTAAAATCCTTGTGGTGTAACGAGCTATTTAACATCTACTAATTGGGTAGCCATTTTTATTGCTTCGGTGAGAAACATCTCGTTATTTCTCGGGGGCTAGAGTGAAATGTACTAAGTTTTGAATAAAAGATGATCGTAAGATCATACGATTTCATGTTTTTCCTCGATCGTTAACACGCTGGTCTCGTTCAGTGTCTGCTCTGAATTTACAACTGATAAAGGGGAATTTTAAAGCAAGACACGAGACATCTTAACTTTGCATTGGCTAGCGTTTTTCAGATCTTTACTGCGTTGTTAATATTTTTCTATCAATAACATACATATAGTTATCCCGGGTTTGCTGATAAGGATTTTTGTTTTGATATAAGATTCCGGAACTCGTGGCGTTCGATTGCGCCGCCAGTGTCGACTAGACTCTCATTATCTTTAGTCCGAGTCTACACTTGGGTGTTCTCAATCAACAAGGAGATCAGGTGACATGTACCGCCGACTCTCGTATTCTCGGCGTCTGACTCATCGTTGTGGTAAACGATCTCCTTCTTCATAAGCCAACCGTGGCGATGACTAATAACTTATATGCGACGTGTCGAAAGTTGGAAATGGTTGCTAATACTTTCTTGAAACCCCCCAATAGTTTTAAAAATCTATCCGTCTCTAGACCATTGCAAATAGATTTTTTGTGTGGGTGGAAGGAGGGAATTACGGAAGAGCGGGTCATCATTCTTCCGACATGATGTAATAACCGAGCACGGCCTATATTTCTAAGAGGAATCTTACCTTGGTAAAATGTTTTTGTACTTAAATGCCAGTACTTAAAAAGTCGAATGAGTTGACGAAGATCGAAGCCCTTTAAGGAGAAACCTTAAGAATTGGACAACTTCCAAGTCAATGGGTCACGTTATTGTTATCACTATGGGATTACGCAATTGTATGCCTGTCGACAAGGTTTCATCATTTCATGGATGTTACTTGGGGAGATTTATGACAAATAATCTGACTACATTATGTAAATTCTCTTCCTCGTGTATTGTGAATAGCTTGTTATCACTTTAATCGAATGTCCGTTTCGTTGTTGGTCCTATCTGTGATCGGTTGAATGATTACAACTTGCTAAGTGTTATTTTTATTAAACTTAAACTTCCGTGTGCAATACTGCCCAACAATGTTTGTCCGTCATTTAAAATTGAATAGAAATATGTGACCCAATATCTCAAAAACATTTCTACACCATAATTTCTAAATTAAAAATATTTTGGGAGTTGATTGTTTTCGAATTGTGGACTCGCTAATTCAAAGTTCCAAAAGGGTGCTCAATCTCCGGGGTCCGGGTCGACCGATGGGATCATTTCTTGATTACTAGCTCAAAAGTTCTTGTTTGTTGTGTTCATGTCCATCTTTTTATGTCGTTATCTCTCTCCTTTTGTTTGAATTACGGCACTCAATAAATATTTGAGGTGGAACAGCTCAGGTCAGAATAGTCAGACCAAACGACTGTAAGTGCGTTTAAAATTCGAGTAGCAATGCGTATTATAACTTTCTTCCTCCTAACGACCCTTGCTGGTCTTGTGGCCTCTCAGAGTCTTGTACTAATTGGTGGGAACATACCCGAGACAAATGCTGACGTTTATAATAAAATAGTTGAGCTTGCGGTGAGTGGAATTTTGTTGCAATAAGTTTTAGGTTATGAATTATTCAATTTCGCACTAGGGAGGACGAGGTGTAGCTCAAATTGGTCTTTTTACCATGGCGGCAGACGATCCTGTAGATTCGGCAAACTATTATGCTACAATATTCATTCAATATGGCGCTGCTAGCGCAACTTTTATTCCAGTCAATAGTACGAGCAACAACGCTGACGATCCGGCCGTGGCTGATCTCGTAAGGCAGCAAACCGGTATCTTCTTTGGTGGTGGGAGTCGCCCAAGAATTTTGAGAGCTCTCCGACCAAAGGGCAGAGAAACTCTTGCTCTCACTGCTGTTCATGACCTCCTGAAAGCAGGCGCTGTAGTAGCAGGAACAAGTGCTGGAGCTGCTGTTCTCGTATATAAACTAACTAAACTACTTACTTTTATCATTTAAAAATATTTTTTCTGGGTTTCATATATAGAGCGATACTGTAACCATAACGAGCGGTAAAAGTTGGGATGCCTTAGTTCGAGGCGCTTTCAGTGGTGGATATAATCCTGATTCTCCAGATGATCTAACTTACGATGAATACGGTGGACTAGGTTTTCTAGCTGGTTGGCTGCCTGACACTCATTTCAGTGAACAAGGTCGAGAAGGCCGACTTATTCGGTGTGTTTATAGGTTGTAATTTCTTGAACACCATTTCTCAAATGTTCAATTTCTTGTAATTTTCAGAGCACTGCAGGATACAAGGGACCGTGATATCGGCACAACAAGGGGGTTCGGGTTCGACGAAGACACGGCACTAGTCGTCACCAATTTATACACTCGCCCTATCGGCAAGGTACGTTGAAAATTCATGTTTCTATTGAGTTTACTTAATATTTGTTTATATTAGGTTATAGGTACAATTGGGGGAGTTATGGTTACTGACGTCACCAACACATTAGCCTTTCCTTCGGAAAACACTAACTATGAAGGGATTAATATTCACTACTTAACACATGATGACTCAATTGACTTAACATCTGGTATAAAATTTGAATTTCTTTTTTTAAATGAAACGAGGTTGAATACTAACGTGGATGAATTTGTTTACACATCGTAAAGGCAACATAACAATTGCTTCGTGGAAGGTTCCACTAAAAGGCAATGAGCATTACATGAATGCTGAAATTTCTAATGACATCCTTTCTACACAAGGAAGCCGTCAATGGGCATCGGCTGCTGTCCAGCTCTTCGATAATGTAATGGATGACACAGTAATTCATTTTTCCTTCGAGCAAAATCCAAAATTTGAGGCTGCCTTTGATCGCCGATTCGGAACCGCATATAGCGGTTATCTTCCCACTAATCTTTCCGTGATATCGTACACAGATCTTCAAGTTGGACTTCGCGAAAATATTTAACATTTTTAAAAACTTATAGAATTAATAGAAAAACATTATTTTTTCTATCGATTATACGGTAATAAATACATCAGTACCCACCCAGCTTACTATCAGAATGATTCTCGGCTTTTAGCGAGTTTAACATGAGCGCTTTGTTCTTTTTCGACAGTCTATTTTTGCTGATGTGTTTATTGGGTGTTTCTTCCTCGATGCAAATAGCATTATTGAAAAAAATATAGACTAAACAATAGACAATTGACCCGTGGCGCCATGCAGTGGTCGGCAAAAGTTATTGCTTGGTGGAAATCTGACGAAGGAAGCTCTCTAATAGAGTCGGCTGGTGGCGACTAGAGTCCAGTTAGAGTCTAGCAATGTCCTGCTAGTGAAAACGTACAGTACCAAATGACGATTGGATCTTAATTATCCGGTCGATAGGGTTTTAACATTTCGTGATGTGCGACTTGACGATCTCTATGACGAAATTTGTGAATAACACACTGAAAATTCTCTCAATTGTTTATTTTGAAAACCTCGGTATAACTTTAATCGAATACCGGTTTTGCTGTCGGTCCTACCTGCAGGATTAGTTGAATGATTCGCGTTACCGACCCTAAATATACAGTACATATTTTTTTATGAAACTGAAAATATTTAAATTTGAAATAAAAGAAATTTACCGATGCAAACTAATGAGCATTTATAATAAACAAATGGAATATAGATGATGAAGCCTATAAACAAGACGACAAGAACGTACAAATACTCGACGGTGGGATCAGACACAACAGGAGCTGCTATGAGATAACATCCAACTATGGCCGTTATAATCGGAATCACCAAAGGAACCTAGAAAAAACAGCCTCGTATTTTGTTGTAACTAATCGAGTAACAAGGATATTTTGTACGCGATATGGTCGATTTGCGTTGGGCCGGGTTTTCCTCAATATAAGTAACAAGACCATGGCGAGAACAATAAATATCCAAACGGTAAAACTGAAGAAATCGATCAAAGTAGTGACGTCATTCATCACAATCATGATGAATGACAGGACACCCTGATTAAGAAATAAGTCATTACAAATGTGGGAAAAAGAAGTATTTAAATATGTAGACGGACCGTAAAGAGTAAAGCTGGAAATGGGGTCCGGCTGTCAACATGGACAAAAGACAGGACGTCAACCATGTGTCCTTCTCGAGCCGAAGCGAAACACAACCTGCATACGGAATTCATCATCTGTACAATTTGCCCTTGAATTCAGTTCGAAGTTGGTACCGTCCAGTGACGAAAGCGCTGGACAAGACTCCACCAAAAGTGGACATAGCCACTGCTAAAGGAATGACAAAAGCGAAGGGACCTAATAAATAATTTCCTACGTCCTGAGATTTTCTTGATTATGAATTCAATTAGTAGTTCATTCATTTCAATTTAAATACCACTGCCACAGCTTCGGAGTTGATTAGTGCTTCGGGACTTAAAACGCTTAGGTAAGCCACGTTCACGGCGAGATAGCAGCACGTTACTAAAGACAGTCCCAGGACAATGGCCCTGGGTAAATTGACATACGGGTCTTTCAACTCTTCCGTAATGTAATTCAAGGCATTCCTGATAAAAAGAGACAAACATAGATAATTAATTCAGAATAAGGACCTCTGATCCTAACTTTACCATCCGTAATAAGACCACAATCCGCCGTAAAAAGCCATGGCGATGGCACCAAAATCCGTTGTGGAACCTTCGAATCCTTCGGTTAAATACTGCGTATTACCATTTGTAATTTGATAGATTCCACATCCGATCATCAAGACAATGGCCGCCAATTTAGCCGCTGTAAAGGCGTTGTGGGTCCGGATGGTCCAGTCGACGCTGAAACAATTTAGGGCCACAATCAAACCTAAGGGTAATAAGAAGATTCTACTTGAGCATATTTGAAAAATTGAATTTGTTAAGATCCGTCGTACCCAAGTAAACGAGGGCGGTTAGTTTAACCAGCAATTCGCTGTCAGTCGGACAATGACCAACGGCTGTCAAAATGGGATGAATTGTGTAACCGGCACAACTCAGACAACCGACGGCAATGCTGGCTGGGTTCATTAATAGGACGCTGACCCAAGAGTAGAGGAAGGCCGGCAACGGTCCCCAGAAGCGGTGCAAGCATCCCAATCCATCCATGAAATAAGAATATTCACCGCCGGATTTCGGTATGAGCGTTCCCAGTTCGGCGTACGATAATGCACCTAGAAAATTATACATTTTAAAGCAAATGATCACGTCGTTAATGGCACCTTGCGTGACGGACCGAAGATGGAGAGGAGACCGCACGCGACCCACATGACAAGCGCCAGTCCGACTGAACCAGATCTCTGTAAAATGCCGCCAGGATTGATGAAAATCCCGCTGCCTTTTCCATACAATTAATTCACTCTCTGATTACAATGAATTACGTACATTCATCTCTAGCTCCGAGGAACTCACCAATCATGTTGCCAACAATGAGACAAATCCCACTGAGTAGTCCAACTTTGCGCTTTAATTTTAAACCTTGCGAACCTAGAATTAAAAGCCGTTTAAAAAGAGAAACCCAACGGTTAAATAATAGCGTCGTAAAATTATCACCTTGACTACTGTCTACGTTGTCCATCTTCTCGGTGCGTTTGTGGACCAACTGGTCGACTGCTGCATCGTTAAAGTACTGGAAGGGGATCGTTATTGACCTGATGCTCGGTCACGATTGTTGTTCAAGTGCGTGAAACAAACCAGCGCATCCGGCCATTGTCTTTTTTCAGAAGCATCGTCAGCTGTGGGCTCACGCACGAAACTACAAACTGTTCATTAGCATAAGTATAAAACTTTCAGTGATCCGTCTTCCACCTATATAATCCAGTTGACGACTTCACACCATTTCTGTTGCTTTGCGGCACCTTACGCTAACGGAACTGCGTAAAAGTATTTTTAGTAGACCTCCCGCGCACATTTTTCACTCCATAAAAAAATCAAGCGTCGTCGTAAAATTTACGATACACAACTTTTTTTTTTTTTTTTTCAAGGCGAATCTTTTCATTTTACACTTTATTGTTTTTCTTTCTCTCTCTCTCTCAAATTATATTTTAAAAAAGATCGGAGACATCCAAAGAGGATACAATAATGAATGGAGGAAAAAAAACAAGACAAGATTTTACAACACGCAAAAAAAACTCAGCACACGAGTAGACGATGCAAGATGGAGAGATAACGGGCTCAAATGTGGAGCGATGCTTGGGGATGTGTGTGGATGGTCGAGGTTTATTCGTTTGATTGAGGGAAGTTCACTGCTGGGTAGTAGTACGTATTACTCATAATTTTATTGAATCTAGATCAAGCGAACCAGCCAGTCACGCGCAATAATGTCTAACGGATAATGATCGATGATGAACAAAAAAAAGTAGTCGATCGATCCACCTGTTGTTCGACCTTAATCAAAAAAGAATGTGTCCACCACCATATTTTTAGATCACATGCGGCCGTGTGACTTGGCTTGTAGCTAGACTACAATGACGAAACATATTCAAACCGTGTGGACGATCCTGTATAGTCGATTGTCAATTCTTTTACATAAAAAAAAAAACATGTTGAGGCACACACGATGATCATTTTGGAGTAAAGAGGGAAAATGCAATTTCATCATTTCTTGTTTTTTTACGCTTCTGTTTCTTGATCCTCGCATTCGGCGGCCATTTGCTCTGGCGTGCGTAAGTCGATGGCGATGCGTTTGTGCTTCGTCTTTTGATTCCGGACAGTCTTGCTGAATTCTTGAAAGGCCGTCGCCAAGGCGATTGTCAGCGTCCTGGCACTTTGGCGGCTGTCGCAGACATAGGCGTAGCACTCAAAAGGTGCCGCAGAGCCACTCATCAGGGCCGACGGTGAGATTGTCGTGTCGCGGACGACAATCATCGAGAAAACCCGAGTGTAAACGACATCCTGAATGTTTGCAAATATGTGTTAAGTCAACTTTCAAGCTGTCAATTATGTTGTGCAATCGATTAACGCACCTGGACGCCGTATGAAATGATATCCACAGGGTAGAAGCCAGTTTCGAAATCGCGTGAACGGTTGTCGGGCATCTCGCTGACAGTAACACCAGTCGAGTCGACTTTGAAGTGAAGATGAGGCAGTGATGTGCCCGGTTTCAGGGATTTGGCCTGTGTTACCATTTCGTCGACAGGTTTCCGTGTGTATTTGATACCCCAAAGTCCTCTCGCTTCTCGTTTGCCCAAGAATTTCACTCCGAAAGTGGCCGGAAGTCGGACCGTTTCTTGACTGCCTTCGGCCGACATATTTATTGGCGAGGCTCGTTCGTCGATCTTGTTCGAATCCTCTGCAAACTGAAATTAGCCATAAAAGAAGGTTATCAAAGAAAAACTTTCAAAAAAACAGATTTCCCAATTTTTTGGTGGTTCCACCACATGAATTTTTATAATCCATCGTTTTCACACGGTAACTATTAGAAGATAACTTTTCCCTTTCATTACGATAACAACAACAAAAATGAAATTTTTTTCCCTCTCTCGCTGAATCGATTGGTGAACGCTTTGAATCCCGATCATTACGACGGCCATTTACGAGAGAAACTATTTTTTTTTAAATAACAACTTCCCACGGAGCCCTGAAAGTCCTCCATGATACAGCATGCGTGTCTGTTACACACTCACGCAGAGCGACAAACAAAAGAATAGAAGAGGATCCCCGAAGCGGAACGGGGCGTCAGATGGTGTAGCGCCGGAAGCGTTACACACACACACACACACACATACGGAGTGGATTTATATGGAAGAACAGACGAAACACTACCAAGACGCACCTGGAAACGCAGCAAAATCTGTCCACCAAACACTCGACCCGCGATAAAAGTAACAAGAGAGGAGGAGAGTTGTTTTTACTTCAACGCATTTTCGGTGGCTCCTATCAGGTAATTAGGAAACACCGACGCTGAAATTTTGGGCCTTATCACTGACGTCAGAGATAACTTGGACGTGTCCCTTAAATCTGGGTTAATAACCAGATAGGGGTCTGAAATCGAAATGGGAATGTTGAGGTGACGACTAAAGTTTACCTTTAAATGTGATTCGTTAGGAGGTAGCGGTAGAGGATCGTTGTTGCACCGTCCCTTGACGGGAGCTTTGTGTTGATGCGTAGCGTCGAGCGACGTCGTTTCGCCACGTTTCCGGTCGTTGTTATCCATTTCGTTCAGTTGTTGATGCTCCTGCTGCCTCATTTTCTATTATATATACTATATAGACGTATCTGCGTCCCCAACCAATCCACCCCACTTCCGCACACAATCGCTTTTTCCTGTCCGGCAACCTACTAGCCGACTTGTTTGTTTCAAAACGTCCACCACGTTGCCGGAAACACTGGAGCAGGTGCGCGTTCACCGGTTTCTACTAAAGCCTTTTGTGATGCCGTTTTTTCAACTGACAACAGTTTTCTATTAGTTGGCACACAGCACGCAATAATAACAGAGCGTCGGCGAAGAGCGACCTAACTCGACGGCATTCGGCAACCGACTAACCAGAAGAAGACCGGGAGACGCTAGAAGAATAGGAACAACATTCGCGCAGGGGTACACAAAAGTGTTCTACTAACCAGGAAAGGCGACGCTGCTGTTTGTGACTCATTTTTACATTTATAGATGAAAAGTTGTCTAATGAACTTTAAGTAGTCGGTCATTTTATGTTATGTTCGTTAGTTCATTTTAGTTTACGAACGACGACAAACTTGACGTTTTTATTCGAGTGTTTGTAAAGAATCGCTAGACAAAAGCCGGGGCAGATGTTCTCTCCTATCTCTCTCCCCATTCCTTTCTCTTGGTTATATTTTTCTTTAATTTATTTGGTAGCAGTCTAGAGAACCGCATTGGTTAGTTTTGGAGCCAAGTAACTGATCGAGGTTTGTATTTTATTTCTCGTGTTGCACAACGCGGCTAGTGAACTATACCGTTACACAACGATACAGACATCAATCGTACCGACAGCATCTTCCGGTATATTTCAGTTTTTGTAAATAAAAATATCATAAACCAATTTCTATTGCTTTCCCCCAATTAACTATTAGTTCACTGCTCAGTTAATTAGTTTACCTACTATGCGGACGGAACATAAAGGGGCGGAAAATAACTTGGTAAAGGGCGTGTACTCAGTCAAAGAAACGAAATCCGTTTATTGAATTGGGGGACCGGGCTTGAATAATAAGGAACTGAAAAGACGGGGGAAAAATGTAAAAAATGCAGAAATAAAAGAAAGAGGCTTAACTGGATTTCTGCGAGAATTCTTCCCTTCTTTTGCAGTGCTTCCTCTTACGCTCAAAAGGTTAATGCGTCAGTCCGGACGCTTCGTTTCGGAAATGTTGACGCTTTTCCACTACCCGAGCACGAAATTGTCAAAAGCCTCTCTATAGCTAGTAATAAGGCTTTCTAACACGCCATTAAAAATCAGGGAAAACCAAAAAAGGGAAAAAACGAGACGTCTAATTGGCTCATTCACGCTAACACGCCAAGCAAACCGATTTTTTTTTCTTAAGAGGATTTTTGGAATAGAACAGCTCGGAACAGAAAATCAATGTTGAAATTCAAATAATATATTTTGCAACGTCGAGCATCAAAGACCCATTTGTCCGTGTGTCCGGGATGCGGTTTTGGGTGCCTCCAACCGGGCGAGAGAAAAATCACTGGTCCAGAAGTCATACACATGTTTGGTCACAATTCGTTCATTTCCTTTCTTTTTTCGAGATATTTTTGAACAAAAAAAATGAGAACAGACGTGGCTTTAATCCGCAACCGGCTTCAGCGTTGGACCCACGCTCAGCGTTAATTGGATGATCCGAGTAATGGGTCCTATGTAATATTCGAAAGTTTCCACGATATCAGTCAGTAGCCTAGCAATGGCTGGCGTAATTAGAATCTGAAATTTAAGTGTGTACTCACCCATGCAACCTAACGAGACTTTGTAGTAAACGAATGGGATGTAGAAGAGAACGCCAATGAATAAGACTCCCAAAACGTAAAGATATTCAATAGCCGGATCGGTCACAATCGGCGCCACAACAAGAAACGATCCTATATTATCGTTAAGATCGGGGCGATCAACGGAGCCTTATCATGTCAAATAAATGAACTAAAGATTGCTATAAAATGTAAAATTGTTTTTTAAAATTTACTCGATAAGATCTCTTGGCGTCTGGTGTGGTTTTACGCATAATTAATAAGACGACCATGACCAAGACGTAAAATATCCACATGGCAAACGTGAAGAAATCGATCAAATTGGCAACTTTATTCGACACTGCAATCAAGACTAGTGCGATTGCAGCCTGTCAAGTGAACAGTTTTATACATTGGTGTTACCATTTAACGAAAGTAATGCGAAATATGAATGATGGGTGTTCTAATAATAGGAAGCTTAAATATTTTCAAAAACGTTTTCACAATAAGTAAAACTGGTCGTAAAGAGCTAGAGCCGGTGAAGGTATACTATTATCGATGGTAACATAGGACAGCACGTCTACCACATGACCATGTCTGGCTGTGGCAAAACATAGCCTAATAGCAAATCATTAAAACTGAAATTCCACGAATATAGTTGAGTAAATTTAGAAACTTCACCTTTCGGTGGAAAAACAAAAAGCGTTAGTCAATTGTCCACCGAACGTAAACATAGCGACGGCCAGAGGTGTGCAAAAGGCGAGAGGGCCGAGAAGGCTGTTACCAACTTCCTATGCAAACGACGAACATTAACTATTGAATTTTTGATAGATTCTACATTTCAATGACGTTATTTTCCCGTACCACTGCAACTGCATCGGAATTGATCATCTCTTGAGGACTAAGTACGGTGAGATATAGGCCACGTTGACCGCGAGGTAGCAAATCGTTACCAGCGGAATTCCAATCATGATATTTGGCTCGTGGCAAGTTGACGTCAAGATTTTTGATCTCTTCGGTCAAAAAGTTGGGATTATTCCTATTACGAACCAGTGTTTATTCTCTGATCCGCGTCTAAAGTGAACATCTTCGATACTTCCAGGGAAAGTGCATATAGGTTGCCTCCGTTTGATTTGGAACTCGTGCAACTATCCCTATATCATGATTGCTAAAATAATTACCATCCATCGTAAGACCATAATCCTCCATAAAATGCCGTCGCTATAGACTCCGCATCCAACCAGCACGACAATCGCTGCGAGTTTCCCAATCGTAAACAAATTCTGAATTCGCATCGTCCAATCGACGCTGGAGTAGTTTATTGACGTGATTAATCCTGCGCAAGATGAGATCTTGGCAGAAAATCAATACGTAAACTGTTTAACTTTTCTCATACCGATATACAAAACGACCGTCAATTTAGTGATGTTATCTTCGTTCTCGGAGACCAGACAGAAGCCCAACGATGGCAGAATCGGACGGACAGTATAGCTGCCACAGCTCAAACATCCGATGGCGACCATAGTTGGCCTTAATAACAAGACGCTAATCCATGAATAGAGAAAGGCAGGCAACGGACCCCAGAACCGATGTAAAGGACCAAGGCCGTCTACCAGATAAGCGTATTCGCCACCAGACTTTGGTATGAGAGTACCAAGCTCAGCGTACGAGAGCGAACCTATTACGACCATGAGTCATTGGACGAGCGCATAATGATGGCAAAAGACTAAAGAGGACCTATACCCAAAATGGCAAGAAGACCGCAAGCCGCCCACATGACTAACGACAATCCTACAGAACCCGATCGCTCCAACACACCACCTGGGCTGACGAATATTCCACTTCCTATAAAAGAGTAATTATTTTATGATTATTTTTGATTAATAACTAGATTACCTCCTAAGTCCCACAGCGCTCAAAAGTCCTACTTTGCGCTTCAATTCCAAACCCTCAGCCGCTGCTGGCTTCTCGTCTTTCGATAGTTCGTCTGATGAAGTTTCAATAAATAAGTTCAAATGTGTTTCTTTAATCGGATAAACGTTTACCTTTTTTTGCTTCCGAACAGTCAAAAGCAGCATTTTCCATTTCCCCTTAAATGTATCCAGTATAGCTTATTCTGATTCTGGAAAGGAACTGAATGTTTATACGGTAGTCGTTTCCTACCATCGATACAAACTCAATTTATTTATTTATTCTCTCATCTTAGAAATCCCTGCGTACACTCTAAAATAAAGGAAGGCTATGGAATACCGGACATGGTTCATCACAAACCATATCTAATGTGGACTCGTTACAGCACAGGCCATTGCATTTGTCAGATCATATGGTTACCTTGCGGATCTTTTTGTCCTACACGCACATTTTAAGAAACCACAGGGGCGTGGGGAATATGTGAATACGGATAATGCGGAAAAAATACGAGAACAGATACTGTCGTGGCTTTAATCCGCAACCGGCTTCAGCGTTGGACCTACGCTCAGTGTTAATTGGACGATCCGAGTAAGGGGTTCTATATGTAATATTCCAAAGTTTCCACGATATCAGTCAATAACCTAGCAATGGCTGGCGTAATTAGAATCTGAAAATTAAGTGTTTACTCACCCATGCAACCTAAAGAGAATTTGTAGTAAACGAATGGGATGTAGAAGAGAACGCCAATGAATAAGACTCCCAAAACGTAAAGATATTCAATAGCCGGATCGGTCACAATCGGTGCTACGACCAGATAGGATCCTACTATAATGGTCAAGATTGGGGCGATCAGTGGAACCTAGTTAATGCAAACAAAACATTTTAATGATTGTTCATTCTAAAATTTTTAATTTTTCTGAAATTTACTCGATAGTGTCTTTTGACGTCTGGTCTGGTTTTGCGCAGAATTAACAAAACGATCATGACCAAGACGTAAAAGATCCATACGGCAAACGTGAAGAAATCGATCAAACTAGCAACTGTATTCGACACTGCGACCAAAATTAATGCGACTGCAGCCTGTTGATGAGCGAAAAAAATTAAAACATTAATAATTTTTCTAGCAGTAATAGGAAGTTTACAGTTTAAAAAGTTATCAAGTGAAACTTGCCGTAAAGAGGACGGCAGGTGAAGGAATGCTATTATCGACAGTAACGTAGGACAAGACGTCTAGCATATGACCCTGTCTGGCTGTGGCAAAGCACAGCCTAATATCAAGCCATTTAATTAAGAAACTATGAATACAAAAACTTATTAGAAACTATACCTTGCACCGGAAAAAGTGTTGGTCAGCTGTGCACCAAAGGTGGACATGGCCACGGCCAGAGGTATACAAAAGGCTAGAGGACCCAGTAGGTAGTTACCAACTTCCTAGGCAAAAAATTAACATTAACTTTTACATTCCTACATTTTTTTAAATGTCAAATGCGTTTTCTGTACCATCGCAACTGCGTCGGAATTGATTAACGCTTGAGGACTGAGTACAGTGAGGTAAGCCACGTTGACTGACAGGTAGCAAATCGTTACCAGCGGAATTCCAATCATGATGGCTCGTGGCAAGTTGACGTAAGGATTTTTGATCTCTTCGGTCACAAAGTTGAGGTTATTCCTTTTTACGAAACCACGATTATTCTCCGAAAACGCGTCTTAAGTGAACCATCTTCGATACTTGAGAAAGCTCGTCGGTTGCTTCCATTCGATGAGGAACTCGTGCAACTGGCGCTAGTAAAAGATTGCTAGAATAATTACCATCCATCGTAAGACCATAATCCTCCATAAAATGCGGTCGCGATGGTTCCAAATTCCGTAGACGATCCTTTGAAACCTTCAGCTAAGTATCGCGTCCCATCTCCTGTGTCAGGCGATAATAATCCAATTGAATCCAACTTTTAAATACATTTTTTAAGAAAACCTGTACACACCGACAGAGATTTGGTAGATGCCGCATCCAACCAGAATCACAATTGCTGCGAGTTTCCCAATCGTAAACAAGTTCTGAACTCTAATCGTCCAATCGACGCTATAGCAGTTGAGTGCCGTGATTAATCCTGTGCAAAATGAAGCCTTGACAGGGAAGCTAAGAACATTAACCTGTTAAACTCTGCCCATACCGATATACAAAACGGCCGTCAATTTGATGACGAGATCTTCGTTCTCGGTGGCCAGACAAAAGCCCAACGATGCCAGAATCGGACGGACAGTGTAGCTGCCACAGCTCAAACATCCGACGGCGACCGTAGTTGGCTTTAATAACAAGACGCTAATCCACGAATAGAGAAAGGCGGGCAACGGACCCCAGAACCGATGTAAAGGACCAAGGCCGTCTACCAGATAAGCGTATTCGCCACCAGACTTTGGTATGAGAGTACCAAGCTCAGCGTACGAGAGCGAACCTATTACGACCATGAGTCATTGGACGGGCGCATAATGATGGCAAAAGAGGACCTATACCCAAAATGGCAAGAAGACCGCAAGCCGCCCACATGACTAACGACAATCCAACTGAACCCGATCGCTCCAACACACCACCTGGGCTGATGAAAATTCCACTTCCTAAGAAAAAATAATTATTTAATTGGTATATCTTTATTAATGTCCCTATTACCTATCATGTTACCGACGATGAGTACAACAGCACTGAAAAGTCCTACTTTGCGCTTCAATTCTAAACCGCCAGCCGCTGCTGTCTTCTCGTCTTTTGATAACTCGTCTGACGGCGTTTCAATAAATAAGTTCAAACTAATTTTTTAAATCGAATAAACGTTTACCTTTTTTTGCTTCCGAACAGTCGAAAGCAGCATTTTCCATTTTTTCTTGAATATACTAGTAGTAGTCGCCTAGTTTGATTCTGGAAAGGAACTGAATGTTTACAGTCGTTTCCTACCATCGATAAAAACCCAGTTTTATGTATTTATTCTCCCATCTTAGAAATCCCCGCCTACACTCTAATACGGTAAATGGTATAGAATGCCGGACATGCTTCATCATGAGCCGTATCTAATGCGTACTCACTACACAGGCCATTGTATTTATCAGATCAAATGTTTACCTTGCGGATCTTTTTGTCCTACACGCCACATTCACATTTTTAGAAAACTCAGGGGCGTGATGAAGGTGTAAATACACGTGATTACTCTAAGAAAAATCAGTGCACTGTATTGGAAAGGCTCTAAAATTTTCAACGACACGAAGCAAATCAAACAATGTCTGGGTTATTGTCCTTTATTAATACGACTGTGCTTGTAACACTTCTAATAAATTAAGTATTTTGATTGAGAAGAAAGTGACGTAGTTTGCTCGGGTAATCAGTCATGATCCCGCTCATTCCCGCATTCATTGCCAGTTGGAATTCCTTTTCCGTATTCAACACCCATGCGTAAGTCTGTTTACATTAAAGTTGGATGTTAATTAAAAGAAAGCAGCATCAGCATTATGGTAATACAACTTTACCGGTATTCCTCGTTTGTTTAGATGCTGGAAAAGTGCAGGCCGGATAACAACCAAATTAGCAATTCGCAAGAACAGTTGATTACGCCTAGACAAGCGGCTACTCTCTTTAGGGGTGTACAGAGGTAGTTCCAGATGAGTTTCCTTGAACGGGATAAATGGCAGCAGGCCCGTATAGAAGTACAAATAAAGCTTGACTACACCTTTCAACGAAAAATAGCGAAAAACTTCCGGATTCTAAACCAAAAAAACTTTAATTAGTAAAGAAATTACAACCTAATGAGACATGAGTACATGCCTGATTGTGACACATTAAGCTGGCGTCTTCTTTAAAGCTTCCCCAAATAGTCAGTTTTTCCCGCTTATACTCAGTAATTAGATTACTGATTTCTTGAATCAGTTCATCACCTCCTTGCTTAACATCAATATTTACTGCCACATCAGGGAATGCTTTGAAAACATCTTCCAAAAGGGGAATTTTTCTAAGGGATTCATCCTCCGATCCACTGTAATGTTTGCCTATTATGAAGGGATTTCCAATAATCATAAGCTTACAAAAAAGACAAAAACAATATAAAATACAAAATACCAGGCTCAAAATCAATATGAATGGATGTTTTGAGTAGTGGAAGCTGGTGGTAGTTGAGATCTTGGATAAATACATTGTGACCAGTAACTCTGAGCAAAGACGGATCATGGGCAACAACAACTTGTTTATCTTTAGTTAAGTGACAATCAAGTTCCAGCATGTCAGTTCCTAAATTAACAGCACTGGAATGCAAAAGACGTTAGCAACCTTGCACTTTTCAATAACATGTAGTTTTGTTGAGTTACTGAGCAAAAGCGGCCAAGGTGTTTTCATAATTTTCTCCTGCACCTCCACGATGACTGATGTGCGTAATTTTTCTGCCAGTTTTGCGTTTGTGCAGCAAATGTGGATAATGAAAGAGAACTAAAGAGGTCAGGGCGTAAGAGCCAACGCTCGCAAGGAAAACGGAAAACATAGCCATCACTAAACTGGGAATGCTCGAGACAAACGAGTCAATAATCAACACACTGGACTTTGAAAGTTGACATAAGAATTGCCATATCTGAATGACAGGGTAAGAGAACAGCTAAAGGTGCTGAGCGGGCTGAGCCGTCATAAAATGTTTTGCCGCAGTATTTTTCAAGTTTCAACGCATAAAGAAATCAATGAGTCTGCAATCGGTCTGCAATGTGCAATCAAACATTGCAGCACTGTCAGCTTTGTATTTTCATTTGTTTTCCACATTTCAATTGAAAAAAACGCAAACAATTTTTGATAATTTTCAATTTTCTGTATAATAATTTCAATAGTTGTAGATCTATTCGTAAAAATTTATTCCTACATGGAGTCTAAACTGGCAGCGCGTTTAGTTCTCTTCCAAGCCCTTGCTTTCTTTCCTCGATCAGACTCGTATCTATCTTCACTACAGCGGATACCACGTTTCGTGTCTTCAAGACTTGTAAGTAGGTTTCTCTATTTATTTATAGTTTTAGTACGTTAATTTTAGTACGTTAAAATTTGGTTTAAATATAAACGGATTCGAGAACTAAAATTTGGCGTAAAGACCGCTATGTATTTCCTTAGCTTTGAAAGAATGCTTGCTTGCGGCAAACGAGTGCTTGTCACAGTACTCGTGTGAAGTAACTTTTATCCGTTTACATCGAAAACATCTTTAAAGTTCAGGGCGGGTTATTAGTAGAAAGTAATTCATATAAGAAGGATTAACTTTTAAAATACTCGTGCCAATGATGAGAAACACTTATTTCATCTGAATCAGATGATGCATAACACGGATCCAATTCCTGAGGCATGATGTAGTAATGTTAATTTGTATGTATTTGTTAGTAGTTAAGTAATAAGTAATACAATATTTTTACCTCGTAAGTGTAGTCGTGTTAAATCATTTCATGATGATAGTATACAACTGAGGACTTATGACAGTCCAATGGAAGCTTTGTATTCGTACTGTCTGATGTAATCCCAATTAAGCATTTTCTATTCCACATGTTAACAAATCTTGCTAACCAATCTTTCCTTTACATTCATGTAGAAAATGCGTTACGTCGCCGCTTACCTGCTCGCTGCTTTGGGAGGCAATGAAGCCCCTACTGCTGAAAACATCGAAAAGATCCTCAGCTCTGTTGGTATTGAGGCTGAAGCTGACAAGCTCAAGAAAGTCATCGCTGAGCTCAAGGGAAAGGACCTCCAGACCTTGATTGCTGAAGGTGAGAAAGTTTCATAGCTTGTCTGATTATTTAAAATGATGATTTTTTTACATCTTTCGGGGCTGACGATTAGTGATGCTAAACTTAAACTGATACTTGATGATCATTATATTGTATTGAAGTGTCATGGATTTGCTAAAATATTTTCTCTTCTACAGGCCAAACCAAGCTTGCATCTATGCCAGCTGGTGGTGGTGCCCCTGCTGCTGCCGCCGCCGCTCCGGCTGGTGGTGCTGCTCCCGCCAAGGGTAAGGATAATTATTTAAACTCATTAAATTCTGCAAATGCTAATAATTCTTTTCATTCCCTAGCTGAGGAGAAGAAGGAAGAGAAGAAAAAGGAGGAATCCGAAGAAGAGGATGATGACATGGGTTTCGGTCTCTTCGACTAAGCCCTTCATTTCAGTATTTCTAACTGTTTAACGATTTTAACGTTAACGTGTGGGAAATACATGTTGAAATGTCGATATTGCATTTTACTTAACTGTTTCAATTAGTCTTAAGTTAGTTGAAGTTTTGACAGGTTCGTTTGCGTGCTGAAGATTATGACCGATCTGGCGAAGACCATGCATATAGTTTTTGAAAGGTAAGACTTGTTTGAAATGCAATTTTCTTAGTTTAAATGATGAACACTTTTTCACCATCTTTCGACTGAAATGTTGTGATGGATTTTTTATTTACTGATTCTCCCTATTACCCTAGTAGTTGGTTACATGGAATCTGGCTTGTCACTTAATAGGTGTTTGTTTTGTCTGTATTGCAGTGCACCAGTCCGTCGTTTGTTAAACCTGAACTCCATCTCCACTTCTGGGTAATACAAATGGAAATAGCAATTCTTAATTAAGAATGATGAACTAACTTAACACCATCTTTCGACTGAATCCGATGATAGATTTATTTTTTAAACTGAGCTAATATATTTTAAATTTGATATGTCGGTGAAAAAATATGTCCTAATGGATTATACCGTTAATTTTCAGATAATTCCCTACTTCTGATGTGGTGTCGTAAAAGGTAAATATTTCGCTGGAACATATTTTAATTAGATACTGTGATGAATTCATTTAACACCATCTTTCGACTGAGAACTTGATTATATATACTTGTAACTGATCTTAAAACTTAATACACATAAGTTTTAAAAAAGAAGACTTGCTAATCGAATTTTGTTTCTATATAGATTATACGTCGTTTTGCTGTTGGTCTTAGACCAGACTAAGACCTTGCCATTCTTAGACGACTTGGATAGTAAAGATGTCTGAAACTTCGTGTTAAATTTAAATTCTTTGAATTAAAATACACTTATTCAAATCCTAATGTATACTGTACAAACCATTTAACTATTAAATTTGTATATATTTATAAAGCTATAAACCTTTGGTATATATAAATGTAATAAATATTTAAAGTAAATAATTACTGAGCCAAAAAGTCAAATAATTTTCAATTTGTATAATTGAATCAGACGAAACAAAACGCTCAAACAAAAGCGATATTTTCTCGTCGGCAACAGTTCATTCCCGAAAGCTCTGTACAAAGCACAGCACGAGTAAAGGACTAGCACTGAAAGCGGCGCAACGATCCGGTGAAAACGCTCAATCAACTCGAATCCATTTCTTCTTCGCTATCATTCGCGGAATTTCGCTTCGCGTGCGGCTTGTGGACGGGTGCTGGGGAAGACTTTGCCAATGAAGGTCTAACATTTTCAAGCCAACGGCCATTTTGGTTCCGTCGGATATAGAATAGTACATAAGCAGCTTTCGACTAAACCGTGTTTAAAAAAAGTTTTCAGATTGATCGATAAGATTATCTCGACAAGTAACTTACGCAGACGGAATCCTCCTGTGATTCGGAGACGCTACTGTCATCAAAATAGTACCAATTCCCATCATCCTTGTTCTTGGCGTAAGCAGTATCTAAAATTGATAAATTGCGTCACGATTCTTTTTCGAAGGAATAAAAAAATCGTTTATAGCTTTTCAACTTACAATGGCCACCGCCCAGTCCTCCATAATGATTGCACACGCCAATCAAATCATAGACAGCATCCGTTGGGTTTGGGTCAATAATATATGGGGCCATGTTCAAACCTCGGGTGGGGAATTCTACTAGTGTATCCAACTTGTCTCGTAAAGATCGCGTGTACGAAAATCGCTTTAAATGAATAACTAACACTTCGGGAAGCGACCACAAGTCAAATTTCTTTGTTGCTCTTTGGTGCTTCTTACAATGTGGACAGTACCTATTGTAATGGAATTAGAAAATAGGATGCACGTTTGTAAAACCTAATTGAAATTACCAAGCATCATCAGCTCCCAAACGCTCAATAGATGTAAAGACTTCAAGGCACTCCTTGAGCTGGAGGACTTGCTTTTTGACGTTCACTTTTTGCACTGAAGAAGCATCTTCTTCAAATTCTTCAGCAGCATCGGCATCGTAGTGAGCTTCCTTGACAGCCGGATCCCATTCACAAGTTAAGAAACTTTTGGCTGTAAAATTTGTGGTTGATTGTTGGTATTTACCGGAGATAAATTTTAAATGTGTTGCTTACTAACCGGCAAGAGTAACTGATTTCCCATTCTGCTTCAGTTTGCCAAGGCTTGTATTTCCACTAAGGTTGACCAAGTCCATGCTGAAAAAACGCTTCGTCTGGGGAACATTCGGGACTGATTCTATACCATTCGACTCCATTGGATGCGATTCATTGCCATTTTCCAGGTCAGGAGATGGGTCGGTATCATCGGTTTCCATTTCACTTTCACCAGCGGCCTGATTGCTTGTTGGTAAACTTGACGTAGGGTCTGCCGCAGTCGCAATTTCCGAGTCCTGCTCGTTGATTGCTTTGAGATATCGTTTCATCCGAGTTATTATCAACTGGTACAGTTGATCATGGTCCATTCCTTCACGAGGCACTTGGAGGATGAAAGGAATGCCGAACATGCTACCGTAGCCATAATTGTTTCTCGTTTTTACTTCTTTCAAGTAGACACTAAGTGAACAAGTGCCACTTGTTCCCAATTTCTCCGGCAGTTCATACCTAGAAACGGAAAAGTAGTAGATTAAACAAGTAACATAAAAGCCACAAGAAAAGACTTCAATTTATGACAAAAAAAAAAAAGAAAACTCACACATATATGACATCACGTTCGCTGATTTGAGAAATGCTGCTTTCGTTCGTAAAGACTTGATGGAATTTATGCTGATGGACATCAGCCACTACCATGCGATCAGGAGGAATTCCGCAAAGCTTTGATAAGGCTTCAGTTAAATCAAGGATGGTGCCCATTTTAGGCACAATGACACGATAGCGCATGGGTTTTAGGTCAGGGTCTAAACGAGCCAAGTA
The DNA here is from genome assembly GCA_022539655.2 of Ceriodaphnia dubia. NCBI lineage: Eukaryota > Metazoa > Arthropoda > Branchiopoda > Diplostraca > Daphniidae > Ceriodaphnia > Ceriodaphnia dubia. Next base: position 42,560 of record JAKUCG020000248.1, on the reverse strand, counting down.
TAACTCAACTGGTCTCTCCTTCTTGACCGGCATTGGAAGCGAGAGATAACAAGTCGGGTCAAAGGTAACCGAGACTTTGTTGCACTCCGGGCAGACCAAGGTTGATTTCAATAATCCATGAAAGAGATCCACAATGACGGAATCATTTCGCTTACGGTAATTTTCCCAGCCTTCACGAGCCACTTCCTAGAAGGGAAATCCGATAAGTAACGCGCGAAATGGTATACAGAATTAGAATCTTTTGTGAAGACAAAGAGCTACCTCGTCCGCACGACCGTCAGCGTCCTTGAGTTCAATGTAAGGCTTCTTCGAAATCCGATTCAAATCTTCGTGCAAGCCATCCAGAAGAAAGGTTAGTAATTCTTGTGAGTCATGCTGCTGGTATCCTGAAAATTGCGGAGCAAATCTACCGACTTGCAACTAATCCAATTTATCAGTGTGTTAAGTTTCACCGTACACAAGGACCATTCACATCTAAGTACCTTGAACGCCCTCGGAGGAAAGGCATGATGCTGACCAGACCACATTGCTTTCAATAGATCAGCAAAAGCTTTGGCAATTTCACCTTGATTGCCGAGTGGATTTTCCTTATTAAGTTCGGCCCAGTGTCGCTCGTCTAAAAAGTAGCGTTGAATAGGTGGAGTATTGGACATGCACTACAAGCACCAACCAATCATTAGAACTTTTACCTACAGTAACGTTAATTACAAAATCAATAACATACTTGCAACACACTATTCATAAAGCACGTGTTGCCCAAGTTGTTCAGTCCACAAAGGCCTGGTTGAACGGAACGGGAAGATGAAGAATCCCCATCATGGTATCGTCTAAAAATAATCGCGAGAAAAAAAAGCTAGCACACGTGAAAAATTAAGAATAGAATGTTCAACTTACATAGATGAATAAGATGTACTGCTTGTTGTGGATCTAATGTGAATTGAAATTCATCCCATCATTATTTGGATCATCTTTCAATAAAATTACAGATTACCTTTTGGAATAGGACGACTTTCGCGGCCAACTTCCATCTTCATTTTGCACTTCAGCCACCAAAGTCTGGTTGCTCATCAGACTTAGTTCTTGGATGGATTGCTTCTTATTGGTTAGTTCTTCATATGCCTGATTGCTGGATTTTGTCCACAAATGGATATTACTATTTTCAGGAATGCTGAAAATTTCTTTAATGACTTTCTCAACATTTTCTAAAAGAAGAAATTTTGTTAATTGCAATAACATGACTATTAAAATAAAACATGTATATATAATTAAAATACCTAGTGTATCTCTTTTACTAAACTTCTTCAGCTGAGTTTTTTCAACTTCAGGATATTTTGCCAATTTTAGTTCAGTCAAATAAATTTCAACTCTCAAGTAACTAGTTAGCATACCATGATCAACAACCTAAAATTATGGTCAAATCATTTGTTTATTACTCCAAATTTGTGATAAGTGTGTCAACAAATAATACCTTGCGAGCTATAGGTTCTTGCCCAGGAGCAAGTCCATACCATTGAACTAGCAATTGCCAAGCTGGTTCAGGGAATAGGGTAAAGTCAATGTCTTCAGTTAAATGTTCCTTCAATTCAGTGGTACTTTCTATTTAAAAAATACTTATAGTTACATTGAAAACTAAGATTGTTATGATAATAAAGGGGTGAGTACCTTTCAAGAGAGCTGAAACATCAATATTTCCTGGATGACAAGTAGGATCACCTACATGGCTAGAGTCCCATTTATCCCATCCAACATATTTCTTCCATGAATTGAACCAGTGAACATCAATAAGATACCTGAAAGATAACAATTTTAGAGTTGATGTGTTTATCCTTCAAAAAATTTATGCTGATTTGTACCAAGTGTCTCCATTGCTGAGGGGTTGCTCCATCAACTCTTTGATTTGGCTGCACTCGCTGGTCCTGTCCAACATTCCTGGAGCAGTAGTTCCTTCAGCCATGTCTGTTTTTGGAAGTAGAAATAAAACTTGGATAAAATATGTCAGCTACTCCTTATGACAAAATGTGCAAGACGGTGGATTAATCCAGTTTTATGAATGCAACGGAATGCGAGAAAAACAGCTGTAGTAACTTTGAAGGGCTCTGAGCATGAAGAGTTGAAGACTGTCTCAAATTCACGACACTGATTTGAACTGACAACCTGAAAACTTAGAAATGTCAATCAAAATATGAGAAAAACACACCTGAACGATCCAGTCACAGCTTTTTAGATGTAACGTGATGTCACTGAGTGAAATGTGTGTAACCGGCGTTTAACCTTTCCTCCAGAAAAGAAATCCGTTAACCACAGGTCCACAGTACAGTAGTAGTAGGCCGACATTAACAGCGCCATCTGGTAACTTGAGGGTATGTTTCACATCGAGTTATTTCATCAATCGCTAGGGGGCTTGGGGCTATTCGGGTTCGGCAACGTAGAAATTTGGTTGCTAAACCTTACTCTCCGCTCGTTCGTTTAAAAATCAAGCTGTTTCACAAACCAGTGAAAAATAATTAGTTTACAAAATGAAGCCACGATGATGAAGCGATACATTGAATAAAACAACCAAATCTAAATTCTTGGACATGAAAGCATGAAGTATATCCTTCATGATATACTTCATGATGAAAGTAAAAAATTGTTTGTCAGAAGTGGGATTTGAACCCACGCCCTCTGTTGAGGACCAGAATTCTTGTACACCGATATATTCGGCAAGCTTTGGGCTTGAGTCTGGCGCCTTAGACCGCTCGGCCATCCTGACATGAATGAATATAGGTAATACATATATTTAAAATAGTATCAAAAATCCGTCAAGAAAGCTAGAAACGATAACGTAGGCTTCGCCCTAATATTCTTAATTAAATAAACCCTACGGTTAAGGCCTTCGGTCTGAGGAGTAGTAATCGTCAATCGAGCTACTTTTTTTTAGTATTAGGGTTGGTTTAATGCTTGGGACTGTGACGCAACTTTGTGTTTCGTGTCGCATCGGCCGTTGGCCTTAAAGATCCCAGTGGTTGGGATTATAAAGGCAGTTTAAATATTATTTGTGACAAGACCCATCCGTCACTTTTCTCCGGCATTTCGCGGGTTACATTTTTTTTTTCCTCGGCTGCCGATTGTAAAATATTCGAAACGTTCGTATTTTCTTCCAAATATCACGGCTAACTATATTAGATTAAATATCAGACTTTCCAAGTGCCCTAATGTTTGCACATACATTTTTTCTGCGCATGATGATATGTATGTGCGCTGTAAATAAGGCCCACCCCCCAAAAAAATTAAGAGCTGAAACGTCTTTTATTCTAACGAATGGCATACTGTTTCATATTGTTACGTTCCTCTCAATAAGTTGAATCGGAAACTTTTAACTATAATCAACGAAATATGCACCCACAGCGAGAAAGCGGCGAGCAACTATTCTATTTCTAAGAATTGTTCCTATGGGATTTCCTCTCTCACCAGAAATCCCATTGAGATTTACCAGTTAATTTCTTTGGATTTTTCCTATCGTGAATACATAATCAATTAGAAAAAAATACTATAGTGTTTGGTAAGGGGGAAAACTAGAAAAAATTTTAAAAATGATAGCAGTTGCCGATTTTTAATAGGACGTTCCGTTTTCAACGAGTAGGGCGCACAAAATTTTTGATATTCGGAGAAAATCAGTGGTTTTCTCCGAAAATCCTTAGCCTCAGGCGTAGACCAAAAGGTGGAATAAAGATCTACGCGAGTCCTGTGCGGGGCTAGTGCTGTCTTCCATTGCATTAAAGACCGCTAGGCCTTCGGCTGAGGACTACGTCCTCAGACCTCAGGGACAAACTGTTTTTACAACTTTTGGTATGTCGACATTTAAGAGCTAAGTGAGAGTTAGGCGCAAGGTAGTGAAACGTGAGAATAATAGGGCGCAAGGAAGGAAGGTAAAAACAGATTGTATGCGTACACGAAAGTATATGGAACGCCAAATGGCCCCCTAAATAATACATGCGAGAATTTTAGCCTTTGGTCTATTATTTTCGTTTTTGACCAAAATAATACACATGCTGTTCGCCAAAAATGCATGATGTATTCTAACGTTTTTCAAAATAATAGACCTACATCATAGACCAGATTTTCAAATTTCCCATCCCGAACCGCGAAAAACCCGCAATGACGAGCAGTTCGGCGGTTTAGGCCTTTGTTGCAGAAGACCTTGTTGAAATACGTGAAATTCAAATTTAAATTTCTGTTAATTGTGCATATTTCGATAGAGCTTGATGATTCTTCATTTTTGCGACCGAGTTTTATAAATGTAAATGTGTAACTTAACATTCTAAAAGAAATTGAAATTAATCGGCTTGCAGTTGCCGGATGTTGGGGATAAATCGAGTTCAAACTTTCCTCCTTATTTTTCAATATTTCACGTTAATTAGAATATATTTCGACTAAACTTAACGATCCCTTAATTTTAACACTAAATTTGATAAATCCGCCGATGTTTTAGCGTGAAAAAATTGAAACCGGAACTTTGACCGCGATTTCGGTTTCCGCATATTCATAAAGCGATGCAGCCCGACTCCGATCCACCCGATGTTGTTTAGACGACGCAGACGATAAGAATGCTCGTCGTCATGGTGATCAAGCTGCGTTTTTTTGCGGTTCGGGATGGGAAATCCGAAAATCTGGCCTATAATGTATTATTTTGAAAAACGTTAGAATACATCATGCATTATTGGCGAACATCATGTGTATTTGGTCAAGCGACTTACGTCGCCAAGTTCCCGGAGGGTATGGGTGGTATGGGAATGAAACTAGAAGTTTTATGTTACGCGATCTAACAGAAATATGCTACGGAATGCAACACGGCAGATGATGCTTGAAAAATTTTAGCATAAGTGCGGAATTTGCAAAGAGAAGTAACTCGATAAAGATGTTTATTATCATAACAAATTGTGGAAGTATAAATTAAATAATTTGGGAAATTGAAGATGCAGCTACGAATATGTACTAATTAGATAAGAATTGCGTGAATTCACGGGACCTCATGGGGAGACCGGTGGGGGGCTCCGCCCCACCCCGGCCACCCGCTCCCCGTGTGAATGTGTTACAATGTACGGTGAAAGATGTACATATGTATAAAAACGAACTAAGTTACCGTAAGTCCTTATTACATTTGAATAAAAAATAGCCATATTGTATCGACTATTTAGTTAGCACATCAAATTAAAAAATCGGAATAAATCGCTTCGTAGCCTATTAAAGATTGTGTACCGCGCTGCTGGTGGCGCTAAGTGGGAGGAAATTAGACTTTTCCATTGGTAGCGTATCTATCTATCCAACCAACTTGATAGCAATAATAACATGTTGAAATGACAACTACCACCAGCGCCGACTTTGGCTTTTGAATATGCAATCACTGCATATCAGCATATCAACTGCACATCACTGACATTAGTGTTATTCACTTAGTGTCTATAAAAAAATCAAAAGTCATTTTAAATAAGGTATTCCTAATTTACTACTAGCGCCTCTATCAGCCAAAAACGTAAACTTTTTCTGCAATCGAGTAATCGTCTAAGCTACGTCAGCTACGTCTTATTTTTTGTCAGTTGAAGTCGGCCCAAAATCGACATTTCTAACCAGTATTTAAATAAAAAAAATTAATTCTAAACATTCATTTAAAGATCCTATGCAGTGTAAGAGATTTTTTCGCAAACTATGGTAACAATAGAAACGCAAGTAAAGTCTTGGTCTTTTCATTTTGTGCTCAGAACTGGGAATATTTCAAACGTATGGCGCGAAAAGCACCCTCCGTTTTTCGCGCATAGAATCCCTCCGGGAAATTTTTCGCGCATAGAATCCCTCCGGGAAAATCCCTCCGGGAAATTAAATTATTTGATCAAAAACGAAAATAAATAATAGACCAAAAAGGGAAAATTTCCGCGTGTATTATTTAGGGGGCCATTTGGCGTTCCATAAAAGTAAGACTGTTAAGAGAAGGCTAAAATTACTGAAAATACCTCAATAAGCTTTTCAAGTAAAGACGAACAAACGATTGTCGCAATAATTGATAGAAATTTGTGGACATTTATAAAGCGTAAGACATATACACACATATGTGTCTCTATAATAACTTCGGCCTCTCGTTATGATACAGTTAAAACTTCAAGTTTGAAAAAAAGATGGTGAAAAAAGTTGAAGAATCATGTTTATGGAGATTAAGGCTAACAATGGGTGGTAAATTAAGTGCACACTGATACAAATAACATCCTGTAAAAGAATCACGATAGCCAGGTAGCCTAGCCTATACATTATTCGCCGTTGAATATTCATACGAATCAGTATGACTAGTTGCCCACTTAAGCTGCGTCTATACTGGCAATTTTTACAGACAAGTTATACAGGCATACGGCATTTTAAGGCAATATGATTGGTCGACAGTCGAATCTGATTGGTCGAAAATGCCGTATGCCTGTAACTTGTCTGTAAAAATTGCCAGTACAGACGCAGCTTTAAATGTAAATTCAAAAATATCCAGCTCAAAACATTAGTCAATGCTGTCCACACTGGGCGACAGGGCGAGTGGGCCTCCTTTTCACTACTTTGCTTCAAGTGCTACCCCAACCTAGCCAAATAAAAGTCTTTTATCTTGTATCTTGGTATCGTCGGCTTTGTTTATTCATAGCTTTAAACTTAATTCGGCGTTGGTGGTATAGCGGTACTTTGGGTTTTACCTTTTAATACTTCGGTCCTGGGAGCGGTAGTATTTTAGGTACCACGATTTATTACTTGTAACTTCTTCTGAAAGCAAAGCGTTGGTGGTATAGCGGTTAGCATTGTTGCCTTCCAAGCAATAGACCCGGGTTCGACTCCCGGCCAACGCAATTCTTTTATATAAAATTCAGTCAATATAACCAGCTTTCCAAGACAAAATTTTCTTATACGAGAACATCCGTTCATCAATAAGACGATAAGTAATAATTCTTTCGTGATTATATCTTTCTAATGTACATTTTGTTAAACAACATTTGGCTTTCATTGTATTTGAATAGCCTAATCAAGTTTTAATAAAAAGGTTCTCACAATTCGTAAAATGTTACTTACTAATCTTAACCCAAGTTATAATTTGTGATCCACTATAGCCTACATTTAATAGAAACTTGTGACTATGCTTGCCCACATTTTTCTAAATCGTGTATAACATGACGACAAAGTATTTGAATTCCTATCACTTAATACACTTATTACAGTACGGTAGAAGTTCTACACTAAGTAACCATTAATTAAATGTAATTGTAGGCTATATCTTTTCATCTCAAAATCTCAAATTATTCTAAGCGAAATAGTAACGAGTTTTAAAAGGCGAACGATAAACCTTTTTATTATTTGTTGATGGACCTGTAAAGAGCCGTTTGGGATTAATCTTAGTGGCAAACCGTTTAAGCGCGTTCAACAGCAGGCAATTTCCAACATTCATTTTTTCTCGAACGACAGATTAAAGCGATGTCTGAAACAGAAAAATAATTGAATCCAGTGGGCTTCACACAATTGTAAGTTATTCACTGGAAAATAGCAGGTGGTTTCAAAATATGGGACGACTAGACTGTTCTTTTTTCTAAAATGGCGGCAGATGCAGCTAGGAAACAGAAAAGTAGATGAGTCAAGCGGGCTTTCGCACTATTGTGAGTTAATTCATTATCCTGGAAAACAGCAGACGGTTTCAAATATGGGGCTAAAACATTCACTTTTTCATAAATGCCAGGTGCACGACACAGTAAAATATGAGTCACAGGGGCAGCACGCAATGATTAAGCCACTTGTCAAGGCTTTCCATCATTCCAATGCATTGTAACAACTGAACATACGATAATACGTCTCAGGTACTAAGTACGTATAAAAATGAGTCTGAAGGGGAATACCTTCATTCTTCTGTCGCCTTTTAAGACTATACTAATAGAGCTGTCGAGGTCATCGTTTGCCTTTTAGGTTGAAGGTATTAACCGTAGCAATTTTTACTACATTCAATTTAACTTACTTTAGTGTCATTTATTGTAGTAGGCTATATATTCTACATAATATGGCGTGGAAATTATTTTTGTTCCTGGCAATTTCATGCCGCTTGATTGACGCTGTCCCTCCACCTAGTTTTGGCCACATGCAAAATAGTCAAGTAAAAGCGTGCATAAATTTCCCTACACTTCAACATATGAGTGTACAATTTACTTTCGTCCTCAATAGCGATTGCTTGTAGCGGGTAAACCTTTTACTGATGAAGAATTGAGAACTGCCAAAATAACGGAAGGAGGTAAACCATTCGTTTTAAATAATAACTATTGTTTCCTTGTCGTCAATCCATATTGCACGTTTGTTTCAACCATATTAGAGGATCGAGGATCGAATGCAGAATTTATTAATTTCGCCGTGGTCCATTCTTCTTCATCAGAGAGAAACGGCTTGGATTTTGTCAAATGGCCAAAATGGAAATGGCCAAATGGGGAAATTCCTTACATCATGACAACAAATTTCAGTACATAAACAGAAGGCCTTTATTTACAATTCTTTTCCAAAATGAGATATTTGATGTTCGCATTTTTGTGAAGCTTTGGAGTCTCGAGAACGCATCGCTTGGGCAATGAAGCAGTTTCATGATCACACTTGCATACGTTTCATTCCTCGTACTGACCAAGCCAGCTACGTCATTATTGTTTTGCAAAGCGACGAATTTACGTATGAAAGAATTAGTTTCACTAATGAAAATTTGAAAACATCCATCTTCATTGCATTCTTTAATTTGCAGTTCTAGTAGCGGAGTTGGTAAGTATGGTTATTATGATAGCTATCAAAGTCTCAAAATCACTCTCCAATATACCACGTGGGAGAGCACGCGAGGCGGGTTATTGCACGAAATAATGCATACTGTTGGCTTTCATCATGAACATACGCGACCTGATCGAGATCAGTACATTTTTGTGAACGAGTCGAACATTAAACCAGGTGTTTTTTAGTAATATCGTACGATACGACTACACTTAAAATTACACTATTCTTCAATTTGCGACAGAATGGATGTCTCAGTATACGATAACGCCGTCGGATTACGTGAACATCGAAGGACTAGACTACGATTACAGTAAACATAACTTTCATTTCGTAAAGCAAGAGATTTAGGAGCAAATAATCCGTCTTTATTTTTTCGTACTTGCTTGTTACAGAGTCAGTCATGCATTACAAAGCATGGGAATATTATCTAGCCGTTGATCCAGAATTACCTATCATGATACCGTTAAAAGAAGGAATGAAACCTGAAGACCTGGGAGGTAGCAACTATTTTACAAAGGTAAAATAAAAACTTAAAATATCCGCCATTGCAGCGAGGTGTTGGCAACTTAGTTGTTTGAGTGTACGAGATTCTCGGGATTCTGCACTCTTTGGAGTTAAATTTGGCATCAGCTACTTTTATGGGTCCTAGCAATGATTCTCGTGATTCTTGAGACAAGTCTACGACTGTACGACCCAGCTAAAATCTGCAGTTGAATACTACACTCTAAAAACAAATTGGTTTACTAAGGGTCTTAGTAGCGAAACGGACGAGGCTACCATTACTACTAAGGCACTACTAAAGGTTTACTAAGGGCCTTAGTAGCCTCGTCCGTTTTGCTACTAAGCCTGTCAGTTTTTAGAGTGTATAGAGTACTCAATAGTATTATATAGAATCTCAATAGTATTCAGTAGAGTAGTTGATTGAGTATGATGTGTAGTTGATTGAGTACTATTGTGTACTCTATTAAATGCTATAGTGCACACTATAGTACTGTTGCGGCTCAATGGAGTTGTATTTGGCGATGACACGAGCGATAATGAGTGAACAGACACGCATACAGCCTGAAAACTAGCAGAGGGGGGGCGTTTTGGGAGAAATCAAAGACAAAGGGGGAAAATGACACAGAATAACAGTAACACTCAAATAATACAAGACGACTCACGCGACCCGATCGCGATGGTTTTCCGCAAGCAAGAGAGCTTGCCTCGCCCGACGTTTCGGAGACCAAGGGGTGGGGGGTAGCTCGACAAGTCGTGCCATCTAATGAAGGGAAAAGGGACAAGTCGTATGCTGGCGGGAAATTGAGGGTACTCCCGCAACATTCGGCCTTTCCTGGCCTGTGACTTTTCATGACACAAAACTACAAAACACATGCATATAACACTAACAAATATTCCAACTCTTGACAAAGGCACAGAATTTCAACCAGACAACTTACATGAACCAATTTGCACATAAATACCAAAATCAAAACAGGGTATACTTAACAACTAATGATTCGCCCAACCCACTTAATTCAAATTTGATCTTACCCTACCCCTTTTGTACTAAAAAACGAAACAAAACAAAACAAAAAAAACTAAACAAACAATAGTAATGAATAGACCAAAAATGTTGCGTGATGCTACTAGACAAATTACGGGAGAGAAAAAAAAAATACTAAACAAAAAGGCCAAGAAACTAAATCGTTTGCTTACGGCTCGCGGATGGGGGAAACTATGGGCTGTGGGAAATAAATCAATATAACTCATATTCTTCTTCTAGTATGCTGGGGAGTTTGGTGATGCGACCGCTTCTTGTTCGTACTGGGGGGTTTATGGTGGGAATTTTTTCTGCGGGTTGATCTGGAACTTCCTCTTCATCTTCCTCGCTTTCACTCACGACTTGTTCAGGATCGCTGTAATTTTCGTACCAGTCGTCATCTTCTCTGGCTCTGAACGGCTTTAACTGCATGACATGCGCGTTGAATCTTCTGTATTTCTTCCTTTTTCTGTTCGACGGGATGTCTTCGACAAGATATGTTGTTTCGGCTACCTTCTTCACGACTTGGAATGGACCAATATATTTTGGCATAAATTTTTTCGTAAGTCCTTTCTTCTTTATAAGTCGACGTACTAAAACGAGGTCACCTTCCAGCATCGGCTTTGCCGCCCGTCGTCGAGCATCCACTAACTTCCTGCTTTTCTCTTGCCGCTCGATGATGTTAAGTTTGGCGGCCTTTCTCAGCGCCTCGACCCGTTTCACAAACTTCTTCCTTGAGACGGCATTTTCTTTCGGCCACTCGAAAAAATTGGCGTCCGGTCTGTTGGGGAGGCGGCCGTAGACTAGTTGGAATGGCGAGTGTTTTGTTGTTGACTGCTTGGCCGTATTGATTGCGTAAACGGCGTCGGACAGCTTTTCATCCCAGTCGCGATGAGTTGGTGCGATGTAGGCAGCGAGAGTTCGAGCAGCTGTTCGATTCAGTCTCTCCACCAGCCCATTGGTCTGGGGATGCTCGGCTGTTGCCACGACGTGTTTGATGTTCCACCGTTCCGTCTCCACCTCCAACTCGCGGCTAGTAAATGCAGAGCCAGGATCTGTAATGATGCGGCTTGGCACCCCGTGTCGATTGATGATGGACTCCTTGAGGAATTTGACGACAAAATAAGTTGATGTGCTCGGCACTGCCACAGCTTCGACCCATTTCGTCAAATAGTCGATGGCGAATAAGATGTGGAGGTTGCCAGACGGAGTTTCTAGAAGCGGTCCTTGGTGATCGATTCCAACGGTGTCAAATGGTTTCTCTGGTGGGGGGATAGGCATTAAATGCCCAATAGGGGTTCCGGGGGGCACTTTGTGAAATTGACAGAATGTACAAGACAACACATATGAACGAACACTTTTTTCCATCCGCGGCCACCAATAATTCTCTACTACACGACCTAATGTTTTTTCTATTCCAAGATGACCGGCACTAGGCTCGTCATGACATTTACTTATTAGATCTCTACGCAAAATGGAGGGAACCACCAAAAGCAACTTTCTTCCTACTTTACTTTTACTTTTCTTATAAACTACCCCTTTTCTTATGGCAAAGTCGGGATCTTTTTTGTTAGCAAGGATTCTGTTAGTAAGGGGGCGCAACTCTCTGTCCACTTGTTGCAAGTAGGCGAGTTCTTGAGCCGTGTACCCGTCGGATTTCAGTACACAACTAACGCGATGCTCTGTCGCGGAGACGTCGGGACTCGGGCGTGTTACACCGACGTTCCGGGAGAGAGCATCAGCCACCACGTTATTCTTTCCTTTTACATGTTCAATTTTAAAGTCGTATTCTTGTAAACTCATGATCCATCTTGAGAACTTCCCCGAGACATCTTTTTTATCCCACAACCACTTTACCGCGGAGTTATCCGTACGGACCAAGAAGGGTCGCCCGTACAGATAACACCGAAATTTCTTGAGAGACCACACTAGAGCCAAACACTCTAATTCATTAGAATGATACCTCTTTTCTGCATCCGACAGGGATTTACTAATGTAAGCAACTGGTTTTACCTCACCTCCCGAGCTCTGTGCCAGGACAGCACCAAGACCGAGATGGCTAGCATCTGTGTGCACCTCCGTAGGTAAATTTTCGTCGAAGTGGGCCAGGACCGGAGCCGATGAGAGCAAACTAATTAAAGTTTCAGCTGCCGACTGCTGCTCCTTCTCCCACCTCCACCTTGCGTTTTTCTTCAGTAGCGTGACAAGTGGCGCCGTCAAATGCGCGAATTCCGGAATAAACTTTCTGTAGAACGACGCAAGGCCCAGGAAGGCTCTCAGGGTCTTCAATGAGTTCACCTCCATCGAAAGCAAGGCGCTCACTTTTTCCGGATCCGGTCTCACTCCATCCTCCCTTACGATGTGACCTAAATGCTTTACCTCGTTCGCTGCGAATAGACATTTCTTCATATTAAGAATAAGGTTTGCCCTCCCGAGGGCTGTCAACACCAGATTTAATCTACTCTGATGCTCGGCGAAAGTTTTTCCAAACACTAATATATCATCTAAGTATACAAGACATGCCGTCCACTTGAGTCTCTTCAACACCTGATCCATTAGCCTCTGGAACGTGGCCGGGGCATTGGCTAAACCAAAAGGTAGCCTATTAAATTCAAACAACCCGTCCGGTGTCACAAATGCCGTCTTTTGACGGTCCCTTTGTGCCACCGGAACTTGCCAATAGCCATTCGCCAGATCTAAGGTGGAAAAATATTTTGCACCGGCGAGTCTATCAAAAACGTCGTCCATCCGCGGAAGCGGATAAACGTCTCTCTTTGTTACAGCATTAAGCCGTCTGTAGTCCACGCAAAATCTGTGCTCGCCGGATTTTTTTTTGACAAGGACGACCGGCGAAGACCAAGGGCTATTTGAATGTTGAATAACCCCATCTTTCAGCATTTCACTTACTTTATCGGCAATAATCCTCCTTTCGAATTGGGAAATTCTAAAAGGACGACTAGTGATAGGAAGCGCGTTACCCGTTTCAATTTCGTGCTGGACGTTGTCCGCGTAGCCCAACTTGTTCGTTTCGGACGGAAGGCAGCGAGAGTGTTGATCTAGCAGGTCCAAAACCATGGACTTTTCGTGTTGTGAGAGGTTTGCTCCGACGTTTACGTCCTCTCTATTTGTGGCCCGTCGAGACGTTCCGACTGCCGCGCAGCAAATCCGCTCGTCTGTCGGACACGTCTGTTTTTGTTCGCTTGGAACGACGGCCACTTGGGCTTCTAAGTCAATATCAATAAAAATAAGACAATTCTTTTTCTTTACTGTTACCGGATTCGAGTTAACGTTGAGGAACGGCACTTTTGCTTTTCCGTTCTTGACCGAAACTAAGGCCGACGGCACCACCCAAGTCATGGAGGGCCTTGCAGAGAATCCAAATCTCACAATGCCCGTGCCTGTGAAATTCTCCGGAATACTCCCTCTTATCATCTTCAGGGATTCTCCTGGTATGTCGATGGGCTTGTCGATTGAGAACCGGAGTGCTCCCTTTCTTCGCGCTGATGGCAATGCGCTTGCGACCTCTTCTAAAAAATCTTCCGACGGCAACGTTTCTTCTTCATTATCCAGCGGCGTTGTACCGGTCATAGCGGTTTCAGCCGAGGTTTCAGCCTTATCTCTTGCTCTTCCAAAAACAACTGGCAAAATTTGATTATTCCTACATTCTAAGTTTATTTCGGCCTTCACTAGCCAATCGACACCCAAAATAACAGGAAAAGGGGCCATTTCTACTACTGCAACTTTATCGATTAGTACACTGGTGGCTCCCCACTTAAATTTTAGCGAAATTTCATCTATCACATCAATAACTTTATTATCAATACCTCTTATGCCCGGCAGGCTACTCTCACCTTTCTTTTTACACATTCTTTTTACGAGATTAAGTCTAGCTGTCGTTATGCTGGATCCGGTATCCAGCAGAGCCTCTGTTTCTCCAATCCCCTCGATTGTCACTCTAATTACCGGAAGATGAGGACGTGATGGCTGGATGAGAAAACTCCCCGTCAACGCTGGCCTTGGCCAGCCGACGGGGCCTGGCCGTTTCCCGCCAACTGCGGACAATCTCGGCGAATATGGCCGGCAGCGCCGCATTGGTAGCAGTTGCGGTTATCCGGCTGTCGTTGGTACGGCCGTCGTGCGCCTCCGATTGACAATCCGTTTAGCTTCTCCACCAATCCAGCAATCTGGTTACCCATGGATAATAAAGCTGTTCCGACGTCGACGGGCTGATGAGTAGGCCCGCCGGTTTGCTGTACTGGAGGGTGTGGTGTAGGTGTCGGAAGTACCACGGGTGGCAAAAAACTTTGATTGAAGGCAGGAGGAGGCTGTGAGAATGATGCGGTTAATGGGGTAGGAGAGGCGCCTCTAAGGTTGACGAACAAAGCTTCCAGGTCTCGTAGCCTGGTCATAAAATCGTCGATGTCGACTGGCGGATTGTTTACCATCGCAGCAACGTGCTGCCAATTTGCCAACCCATTAATGAGATACGAGACTTTCTGCGCGTTCGTTAAAGCATGTGGGGAGAGATCGAGTAAACGGGACTTTTCTACTGAGTACGCAATTCCTGGTTCTCCCACCTTTTGCACTCTTTCTTCAATCATTTTGTACCATTCCGCTGGAGAGAGTCTATTAGTAAAATTAGCGCCCAACGCCGCCGACCAATTCGCCCAATTGGGGTTATTATTACCGGTTTGCAAGTGCCATTGAAGGGCAATACCCCCCAAACGTCTTATTGCCACCTGTCTTTTCTGCACGTTCGTCCACCCTTCCACATCGCCGACCTGATTGACTATCCTCACCCAATCTCTTCCAACATCACCCACTTTACCTTCAAAAAACGGAATGGAATCCACCACCGCGTTGTTCACTCGGGCATTAGCAGCACCCACTTGTTGTTGTTGCGCCGTTACCAGGGCTCTCAAGGCAGCGGTTTCTTGCTGCTGTGCAACCAATATATTAACAAGCGCGTCGTGACGTCCCTGATACTGCGCTCGATCTTGAGCAGCCCCATTGGCGAAGTCCGTTAACGCTTGAGCTAACGCGGGATCCATTATCGTCAGACGGGCGGGCACTGGGGGAACGGGAATGCGTTCGTCTCTAACCGGCAAAATATCAAAATGTAGGCGGCGATTGGGCCTCTCCCTGACAGAATCGCTATCGGGAATTAGAACAACAGCTCGTGGGGGATTCAATGCGGGGCTCGCTCCCTGCTGCCTCGCAGCGCTTCTAGTTCGAATGTGATAATCAGTTGGAACTACGTTACCCGTTCTTTTTGGCGGCATACGAAACAAAGCAAATCAAAGGCAGGACTACCACGCTATCCTATTCAGGGTGGGGGGGGGGGAATCCTTACCTCACCTTACGTACACGTGAGCTTTAATATCGGACCCAAAATGGCGGCTGATTTGATGAAAATGAGCAACGACGAAAAAAAAATGAAAAAAAAAAAAAAAATGACATGCACCAATGAGAATTCAAAAATGAAGTTGAGCAACGTGAAACCAAATAGCAACTCGTATGGCCAGGGCAAATAAGTTCAACGGGCAGTTCATGAGAGAGAGATGGAGAGAAAAAAAATGAACTTTTCTGGGGCCCGTAATCCGCTTCTGACACCAACTGTTGCGGCTCAATGGAGTTGTATTTGGCGATGACACGAGCGATAATGAGTGAACAGACACGCATACAGCCTGAAAACTAGCAGAGGGGGGCGTTTTGGGAGAAATCAAAGACAAAGGGGGAAATGACACAGAATAACAGTAACACTCAAATAATACAAGACGACTCACGCGACCCGATCGCGATGGTTTTCCGCAAGCAAGAGAGCTTGCCTCGCCCGACGTTTCGGAGACCAAGGGGTGGGGGGTAGCTCGACAAGTCGTGCCATCTAATGAAGGGAAAAGGGACAAGTCGTATGCTGGCGGGAAATTGAGGGTACTCCCGCAACAGTACTCAACTGTGTAGCCTACTCAATATACTTTAAAAAAACTGTGTAGTGTTCAATAGGGAACACTATAGAATAATATAGTGCGCTATATAGAGTTATATAGTGTACACAGTTGAGTATGATTTAGATTTAAAAACAAAGTAAGAATTTGTAAATGTCTAAATCCATTTACTCTAGTTTTTACTATCTGAGTTCCAATCATGGGTATTTGATGGGAATACTTAATATTTGCGTTACTGGGGAAGCTATGAGAACAGATATGTGTTTATAAATTGCATATAACTTGTTACTATTTGCAATCCAAGGTGCAATTGCTATTCCGGGTTCATGTGGGACTTAGAAATTTAAAAGGATTTTGTAATGTTCATCATTGGAATATATTGCTGCAGTAATGACAGTATTGTAAGTCAAAGTAGCTCAGTTGGTTAAGCGAGTGTCACACAACTTAGATTGTCTGAATGGGCATGTGTATACTGGTATCGGTTCCGTCCATGAGAAATTTAATTTTTCCCTTTTGGTTATTCATCAAATGAGGAACACATGTTAAGTTAATACGAAACATTTTTATCATTTAAATTCAAATTTTAAATGCAAAAAATACGTTTTCTCAGTAGACTTCTCAGTAGTGTACACTATAGCGTACACTATAGTCCACTCTATAGTTCACCAAAAAACTATAGAGTGACTCTATAGAGTACTCAATCAAAAACACAATATAATATTTTCAGCTGGGGAGATTCGAATCAGTTGCCAACTGTAGGAAATTGACTTCTGTCAATTAATCAAAAACATCAGGAGATCAATGTTAAGACTTAAAGTATTTAACTAAATAGATCTTTCACTATAGTGGGTTACTACGCGTAGCATGGTAACATTTCTGTACCTTCGTCCTGAGTAATCACAAGCTTTGTCTTTTTCTGGGTTTGTAAAAGAAACTTACATTTGTAACTGAAACTTTCACCCGTCGATATGACCACTAGTAGTCACCGATATGACTACCTATAACTGCAAATTATTTCCATAATCAACATTTTTTTATCTTACAGTTGGATATCAAGAAAATTAACAAGCTGTATGACTGTCAAGTGGAAGACAACGGAAATGACTGATAAAGTACAGCAAGTATATCTTTCTAGATGACTATGAGAAAATCTACAATCTTCATAATAACATTGACGTTGTTTTAAAATATTACATCAGTAAATAGCAAAAATTACTGGTCACTACTTATTTTTTTTTCAACAAATTTCAATTTTCAAATCCTTCAACAAGTAAAAAAAGAGCAACATCAAAACGGATTAAATCTTTGGTGTTCTATACAGTAGAATATTTCCTTTTTAAAGCTGTTGGCCTGTTGTTAGCTCCGAATCATTTTCATCACTTCTGTTAGTCCGAGGGAAATGGGTACAGGACGTCGTTGCATTTGATTCGGCCGTAAACGCAGAAGGACAATATCCGAGTCGGGTAGATAAAGTCATTGTTCGGTTAAAGTAATTATTTAACTGTTTGCTGCTCAACATGCCAAGCTTCGTATTTGTGGGCGGTTTACACTGAAGTCTGGGTAATGGTTAGGATGTAACAAAAAAAGTCCTTGCGTATAAAGTAGTAAAATGGAACATATAGTTGACACACTGAGGTATAACACTGCAATAATGAGTTGATTTCAAAATACTGTTTCCCCAAATGAACGTCAAGAAGTTCAAAAATAATTCATTCTTGGATGTGTGAAACTACGGTTCCAGTAAAACTAAGGTTCCAGTTTTAAACTGCTGATGTTGTCGTTGTCTTTACGTTATGTCAAAAATTACAACAAACATAATCAATGTCTTAAGAGTTAGGAATCTGGTTAGATCAATTTGTAAAAATAGAGTTCATTTAAGTTAACTAAAACTGCTAAACATAATTTACATGAAGCAGTTTTTCAGTAGTACAAATACTATTCCTTGCAAAGATTTTGGTTTTATTCTAATACTTAAGATTTCAAAATGAATATGTCCTGTTCTGTCCTTTTGAACTAATTGGAATTGTCATTCATCAAAAGTAAAGAAACTTTCAGACACTTAGTAGTCAACATCAATGAGAAGTGAGAACCCTCTCATATTCAGATCAGATCATAACTCAGCTCAGATTTATAAGACTTATTCATGTTTTGAAAGGTCGAGCTTAGTCTTAAAATGTGTAGAATGATCTAATGAATCTACTGTGAGTTAATGACATCTGTATTTGACCTGTAGTGCTTTAAATATGGAGATGTAGCTTTTGCCCTGAGGGCCTGACTCTGCACTTATACCTATTAGATTAGATGGCATTTAAAAATTTTCAACATTTTTTTTAAGTAATACAACAATTGAATTTATTATGTCTTAAGAACTTAATAGCAACAACCTTGATTTAACTTAGATCTTTTTTTTCATTCGCCCTCCGAGTCCTGTTTTTGCGCTAAATGATAGTTCACAATTATCCCTGAGGGTAATATTCATTCTTATATCCCGAAGGGATTTAGTTAGGAGGAGAAAAAAAACAGGAAAAAAAAAGTAGAGATGAAGGTAAATTCGCCTGCTAAGCTCAATAGATGGCTTTCCATGTTTTTTAAGGTACAAAGAACTAATTTACGACCCACTTCTACAGATTAGGAATTACGGACAAATAGGTTTCCATGAACCATCTATCTGCATTTACAAACAGTTTCCCGTTAGAAGTAGATATTATTACATGATTTAAGAAATAAACGGCAATTTCAAGTTCTTTCAGTAAGCAAAGCAGACGAACTAACAAAAGCCCAACTACCATGGCAACCATGCTTGAATGTGTACTGAGTACCCAGTTTGCATAAGGCTAACTGACTTTTGATCATCTGCGTCTGTAATAAACGAATGTGACCTGTGACGTAACTGACCAATCATATACGCCAAAATTAGCAGCAGCATCAGAGACAAGAAGATATACCCCTTTTTCAAAGCAGAAATAAATACATCTTTCTCATCCTACATTTTAAGACGAGCGAATTCCTTAGCTTTAAGCGAATAGAGAATAGCCAGCACAAATTTCAACAAAATAAATCAAAACATCTAACGGACGAAAAAAATATTATCAAGCCCTTTCCCACCTCATACAAGATTCCCTTCGGTAATACCTTCGGGATAAAATTTTTTTCGAATAAACTATGCTATATATGTAGGTTTATGCTTAGGTTATGCCTATGCTTATGCCTATACTTATGCGGAAATGAAACCTAAGGAAAGTTATATAGTATACCTAAAAATCCCCCCGTGTACCGAGATCAAGTACTGTAGGCTACCACACACCATATTTTATTCTATTCAACCTTGAGATTATTTACTAATTTATTAACTGCTCTGGTCAAGTGGTTAGAACGTTGCGCTGGAGTTCATAAATGAACAAGCAGGTCAGTCGTGTTGTGAGCTGGCCCATTACCGTAAACCAAGATCTAATATGTTTCCCCTCCGTCAGATGGCGCTCATGCTCTTACCCCTTTTTCCCTAGTGAAGACTCACTTGCTAATGAGTGTGTTCGAGACGTGAGAACGAGAGGGTCATGCGCTGCTGATGCCAATCGTGTGAGGACTCAATACACAGTAATTTAACTGAAATTCGTGTTGTGACGTTTGTGTTTTTTAAGTATTGAGCATTCGTGGATTCCGTGTGGTTCGAGAAAACCCAACATTGGTGTCAGAAGTGGGATCGGCACTCCCACGTTGTGTCGTCGTTGTGTGTCATCGCTCGAGCTAGTGTCTCTGGCCATCTTGGATTTCTTTCACACAACGGTAATTTGATATTTTAGTAAATTGAACCTGTATACGTTGTGAGTTGACCGATACGTCATATTTCTCCGGTATGCACATTAGTTAAGGGGGGAGGGAATTTCGATTCGACCGTCCGTATTTCGAACGTAGCTTTATTCTGATCAAAGTTGTGGCCAGGTCCTTAATTGGCTAGGTTCGACGGAGATTTAGAATTTCGGTCGTAATTTTCATACCCCTTCCCACGTGGTAGTCTGTGGTCGCCATCTTGTTACTAGCTGGCCGCGTGGTTGCTTCCGAACTTGCTCACCCTTCGATGTATTTATCTGTCCGCATCCACAAAATTTGATGTCCTTTTGACCCTTATTTTGTTGTTTCATTGTTAGTTTTCCTCCCTCCTACTCACGGGAGTTGTAGCTAGTGCTCGGTTGTGGCTGGGACCCTTGTTGGCCTGGCCCACCTTGGTACGAAACTGCCGGGAAAAAGGGCCAGTAAAAAGGCCAGAGGGAAGAAAAAAAAGAACAGAGGTCAAAAACGATACGCAGAAAGACGAAGGATTGAGCAGCTTTTAGAGAAGTTTGTTCGCGCCAAATTTGGTCAGCCGGAAAATAGAGAGCAAGAAGAAGAGGAGCAAGAAGTAGAAAAAGAGGAGCAACTCGACGCCGACATTTTAATACTTCATTCCGACGAGTTTACAGAGGAAGAGCTCAATCTACCCTCAGATCGGTCGTAATTGAGACGGGTCCCTTATAGATGGTAGGCTGTCGTTGTTATAAAGGTAATTGTTCTGCTTGTCTTTGTGGGAGATTTAGACAGCTCTGCACGCATCTCTGCAAGTGCAGTTCTAACAGTACTTGCATCAATAAGGTTACCTTAAACACTCTACCTGACGTTAGACCAAACACCATGGATGCCGAACTGATTGCGGCCCTTGCGGCTCTGACTGGGCAGATGACGCTCAATCAACAGGCGCAGACCCAAGCTCAACAACAGTTACATCAAGATTTGTTACAACAACAGCAGGCCCAGCAGCAATTAATCGCCCAGCTGGCCGCAGCCCATGGACAAGCACAGCAAGTGCCTCATCAAGGACCACGTTCGTCTGCTGTCGGAATGATTCCTACTTACTCTGGCCAATCCTCGGACAATCTAGCTGACTGGCTCTCTATTCTCAATCGGACCGCCATAGCCGAAGGTTGGACAGATGATGTCAAACGCCAAGTAGCCGTGGGTAAGCTGGTTGGTCTGGCACTGCAATGGCAGGATCTAACCGGTAATACACATCTTAATTGGGCGCCTTGGTTGGCTGCTCTACAAGCTACATTTAAACCGAGATTGTCTTTAGTTGAATGGTGTCTTCAAGTGGAACGGCGTGTCCAATTACCAACTGAGTCTGGTGCACAGTATGCACTGGAGAAGATGAAGATCTGTCGCTTGTGCCCTCATCAGTTGCAAAATGCAGATATTGTCAATTACTTAAGCAAAGGACTGTGCTACCCAGACCAGAGGGCGATCAAGCTTGCCAACCCGCCAGCTGATCTGGATAGTTTCATCGCCAGAATCAGAGATCTTGAGGCCATTGGAGGGAGCATTTCCGGTACCACTCAGCAACCTGCGTTACCGCCCGTCGCCGCTAACGTTTTGCCAATCAACACAGGAGATTTGGCATCGGTGCTGAAAAATTTTGGTGACCAGCTGCACCAGTCCGTTCGTGAAATGAGGTCAATGATTCAACCACCTTGGCGCCAATCAGCTGGTGGTCCAAGACCCACTGTTCAGGGCACCGTTATGACAACAACTTCTAACCAGCAGCCGACCCCGAACATGGGAACGCGTCCAGGATATGACGGTACCTATTTTCCTCGCCCGCGTCGCCCAATATCGGAAGTGACTTGTTTTAACTGTAATCTCAAAGGTCACTATTTCCGAGATTGCCCAGAGCCTCCAAGATCAACGCAAGGAAACGTGATGGCAGCATACTCGACACCTGAATCGGAAAACGAAGCGGCCGCCTCATGGGGGCAGGAGCGGCCCGGATACTAGCCCCAGTACCTCTGCTTAAGCTAGCCACTGTTACGGTGGATGTCGCCCGAATCGGAACAGTGGAGGCGATGGTGGATAGCGGAGCTATGGTGAGCGTAGTAAGAAAAGATGTTGTAGAAAAATTTTTAAAAGAAGAAAACAAGACGGGAGGATTTATTATCGGATTCGACAAAACACGAGTACAGGTGTTAGGAGAGATGGAGTTAACTGTGCGCTTCGGTTGTCAAGTGGCAGATCTACGTCGCGTCAAGGTGGTCGAGAATTCCGTCTATGCTATGATCTTGGGAGCCGAATGGATTGAGAAAAGCAACATAATCATTTTTGCAGTTAATGGCCAGCTAGTTGCTCAGGTGCGCACTGACATTATCGATTCGGCTCTGCTAACCATTAAGACACCTCCTCTAATTGAACAGAATGCAGCTAACTGTGAATCACCATGGAAGGAATTGATTACTGGGGTGGTACTCGATTTAGACATTTCACCGAACATCGAAGAATCAATAACCAGTTCGAGTAACGTGAACAGTGAGCTTCCTCCGGTAATGTGGCCTTCGAAGAACCTCTACCGACCTATTCAAAGATTGAGCCAGAAGCTCGAACCAGTTTTGGAGGAGCCCGAGACAAATTGCACCGATGCCCTTAAGGATTTCCTTGGCGCCATTACTTTGGAGGAGGAGACCTCTCCTGTGCAGCAGAAGGCAAAGCTGTTTAAGACCGTGACTGTGCCCGCAAAATGCCTTCGGTTCGTTCCAGTTGGCTTAAATACTGATAGCGGCGGACAATTTGTGGTAAACCGGTCACTTTCATCTTGCCCCTCACGCGAATGGATAATTCCTAATTGTTTGATGCAGGCGCGCAAAGAAACGCTTTACATACCTTTGATCAATCTGAGCAACCAAGCGCTGAAATGGGAGAAAGGAAGGGATTTAACGACGTTAGAGCCAATTTTACTGCCGCAACCTGGAAACGCGGGAGGATTCGTATGCGGCGTAGATGAAGAACTATTAATCCCATTACCTGACGAAGTCAAGAAAAACTTAACTATCGGCGAGCATCTGACTCCAACACAGCGCGAAGAGTTGTTCCAGCTTTTGGACCGCTATTCAGTTTGCTTTGACGAAGAGCAGAAGACGGCACCAGCTCACGGAATAGAACACCGTATTGATACGGGTGACTCACCGCCCATTGGAACTACTCCTCGTCGGACTTCAGCTTTCGAGCGGCAACTCATCAACAATCAGGTTCAGGACATGTTGGAGAAGGGAATCATTGAAAAATCAAATAGTCCGTGGGCAGCACCGGTAGTGATGGTTCCGAAACGGGACGGCAGTCGTCGTTTCTGTGTCGATTATCGTTCTATCAACGCCCGCACCCGTCGTGACCTCTATCCGCTACCGAGAGTCGACGAAATTCTGGAAAAAATGGCTGGTACCAGCGACAAGAAAGGACAGAAGTTTATGACGTCCCTGGATCTAAAGAACGGGTTTTGGCAGGTACCAATTTGTGACAAAGACCGTGAGAAGACCGCATTTGTGACTGCAGATGGACTTTTCCAATTCCGACGGATGCCCTTTGGGTTGTGTAATTCACCCGCAACGTTTCAACGCTTGATGGATCAAGTGTTGCGTCATTTAAAGTGGACTCATTGTTTGGTTTACCTGGACGACATTGCCATCTTCGCTGAAACTTTTGAAAGCCATCTCGAACGATTGGGAGCCGTTTTGGAAGCATTGCAACTGGCGGGGTTGAAGTTGAACCCTACGAAATGCTGTTTTGTCACAAATAGTATGCGCTATCTTGGTCATGTTATCGACTACGAAGGCATACGACCGGATCCTCAAAAGTTAGAAGCGATTGATAAACTCCCCACACCAACAGACATGACATCATTGAAGAGTTCCTTAGGACTAGCCTCTTATTATCGTCGGTTTGTTCAAGGATTTGCCCGTTTAGCATCACCGCTTCATCACTTGTTAAAAAAAGGAGTGAAATGGAATTGGACACAACGAGAACAACAGGCAATGCGGAGTATTCAAGATGCCTTGCTCTTAGCTCCTCCCCTTGTTGGAGATGACGACGAATGCTCCTTGGAATTGAAAACTGACGCGTGCAAAGCGGGGCTAGGTGCAGTACTTAGCCGAATTGACAAGAGTGGCGAGCGCCCTATCACTTTTATTAGTCGAAGAACCAACCCCGCGGAACAAAACTACTGCCGCAACGAGCTCGAATGCTGCGCGTTAGTGTGGGCCTTGAAGAAACTCCGCCATTACTTGTATGGTCGACGCTTTACCGTGTGGACTGATAGCTCGGCGCTTAAATGGCTTTATTCAAAAAAAGATGTAGAAGGGAAGCTGGCCCGCTGGATATTGTCGTTGCAAGAGTTCGATATTGACCTGAAACATGTCAAAGGCGAGCTGAATGTTGTAGCTGATGCGCTTTCTCGATATCCAGTAGGTCTTCCAGAAGAGACAGACCCCTCAGAGAACCTACTCTGCGCGTTAATTGGTCATTACCATCCACCAGAGGAAGTGGCGTTGTTGCAGCAGGGGGATGCCTCACTCAAGAAAATAATCATGAATCTACGAGACTCGCCGAAGAATCCCAACTTTGTGCTGCATAAACATTGTTTATACCGAAAAAATACTGGATCAGGCTTAAAAAACCTGCCAAAGACTTTGCACTGGAACTTCGCTCGCTGGGAGTACCTCTCGTTCTCGCCACAACTGAGCGACCACAGACCAATGGGTTGGTCGAGCGTGCCAACCGGACATTGGTTTCAGCCATAAAGGCATACGTCAGCTTTCAACAGAATGACTGGGATGATCATCTTCCGGCGGCTACACTATGCATAAATACGGCCCGTAAACGTAAGAAAGCAAAACCATAATCGGTTAGGTCGGTTAAAATCGGTAAAAAAAAAAAAGGGAAATCACGCCCTAAACGTGAACTTAATACCTTCGGTATATTCATAAGAATGAATATTACCCTCAGGGATAATAGTACTACAGTAGGCACCAGAATAGTTTGGTCAACCCACCCTTTCCCTTGCTTTGGTCGCTTGCGCGACATTTTCCCCTGGCTTAAATAGAGTGGGTAGATTTTTTTAAAAATTTTTCTCGAATAGAAAATAAGTTGGGACACAACATAGATTTTTTTCCATGTTGAATTCCACTTCTTGACTGAATTACGCGACGGGTCAGAAAAGTTTGGGCAACGCGATCGACGCCATTGTTAACACGGGGTTTCGCCGAAATTCCTACAGCTATATCTCGGGAGTGAAATGCCCAAAACGAGCGTGGATTTTTTTCAGGGTGTGTGTCCCTATTATCAGGACAGTTAGTGGACATGAAAATTTTTGGTCGCGGATCTTTCGACTCTACAAAGCAGACACTTAGAGAGAGGAGACTTAGGAACAATGCCCTGCGGCCCTTTGGCTCACTTGCTCACCCGCCGTCTGAGGCGCTTCCGTCTTTTCGACGAATACTTTTGCGACGAAGGGTGAGAAAGCGAGCCAAAGAACCGCAGGGCAATCTTTTCTCTCTCTCCTCAAGTCTCCTCTCTCTCAATGTCTGTTTTGTAAGGAAGATAGATGCGTGGCCAAAATTTTTCACGGCAGATTACGCTCGAACAGCTTGTCAAAAAAAATTCAAAATCTAGAAAATTAAAGATGATGGGGACACACGTCTGGGAAAAAATCCACGCTTGAATCGAATATTTCGCTCACGAGTTATAGCTATAAGGATTTCGGCGAAACCCCATGTAAACCATGGCGTCGATTGCGTTGTCCAAACTTTTTTGACCGGTCGAATAATTCATTCGAGAAGTGGAATTCAAAATTGGAAAAAAACTATGTTGTGTCTCAACTTATTTTCTATTAGGGAAAATTTTTTGAAAAATCTACCCCCTCTATTTAAGCCAGGGGAAAATGTCGCGCGAGCTACCAAAGCACGGGAAAGGGGGGGTTGACCAAACTATTCTGGTGCCTACTGTATAGCATAGTAGTCTAGTGGATGTACAGCATTCTAATTTATAAGAAATCAGCTAAAGAACTGCGGATACCCAAGACTAGCGCAGGTGCGCAGCCATACAAATGTCTCCAGATGTTGACCCCAGAGCTCTCTTATGAGTTCTTGAGCGACTTGCCAACGACGTCGTCGACATTTATTATTAAAAAATGTATCAATGAAAAAATAAATTAAATTAAGCAAAATAAAGAAAATTGAATCAACCTCCCCTTACCATCAAAAAGTTTAGATGTACAAATATCTAAAATTTAACAGTACTTAAATCGACTCTTTTGTATTCCTCGATGCATATTAAATCTGAAAATTCCCAACACTTCCCAGATATGACTCTATATTACTATAGGGATCTTGTTAGAAACATCAAAATTACAAACGGTGTTTTTTCGGAGGGGAAAAATATACAAAACTAACATCGTTTGAACTTTACAGCTAGGTGCTGGCTTACAGATCAAGCTCCGCGGCTAGGTGCGGGTTTGAAGGCCATGCAAAAAAAAGGGGGAAACTGCTGTTTTCACGAGATTCATTTTGAGGGTGGAATTCAGCAATTTTCTTAGAAAAATCGGAGCTAACACGAACACATTTTTCAAACTTGTCGCGTCTCTAAACCTCTTCTCGTTTAGACACGGCTGTAGGCCAAAGTATCCCATATAGATATGACCTTCTCGGCTATCCAAATAATTATAACGCAGACATTAAGTACCCTTAAGTGTCAAGTGATTGAAAGATCCTGAAAAAAATCGGCGAACTCCCACTACCCTAGGGCACCCCCAAAAAAATCGTCGACTTGCGGCAAAAACTCAAACAGTGGGCGCCCTGCGAAAACGACGAGTTTACATAATGTTCTTTCTGATGATTAGATAATTCGTGTGCCTACCGTAGTATTTGAATTCCTATCACTTATAACAGTACGTTAGCAGTTCTACATCACTAGGTAGCAATTAATTAAATCAAATTGTTGTAGACCTTTTCATTTCAAATTGTTCTAAGAGAATTCAATAAAAAATTGACTGAAACAGAAAAATAATTGACTCCAGTGGGCTTCACACAATTGAAATTTATCCATTATACTGGAAAATAGCAGGTGGTTTCAAAATATGGGACTAAACTGTTTGGCAGATGGAGCCAAGAAACAGAAAAGTAGATGAGTCAAGCGGGCTTCCTACTATTGTGAGTTAATTCATTATCCTGAAAAACAGCAGGCGGTTTCAAAAATGGGGCTAAAACATTCACTTTTTCACTGATGCCAGATGCACGACACAGTAAAATATGAGTTTCTGTACCAGCGCACAATTATTAAGCCACTTGTCATGGCTTTCCATTATTTCCGATGCATTGTAACAACTGAACATACGGTAATACGTCTCAGGTACTAAGTATGTTTTAAAATGAGTGTAAAGCTATGTGAAAACCTTCATTCTTCTGTCGCCTTTTAAAAGTGCCCTAATATAGCTGTCGAGGTCATCGTTTGGCTTTTAGGTTGAAGGTAGCCTAACCATTGTAGCAATTTTTACTGCATTCAATTTAACTAACTTTAGTGCCATAAAACATATTGTAGTATATCTTCCACATAATATGGCGTGGAAATTATGTTTATTTCTGGCAATTTCATGCCGCTTGATTAATGCTGTTCCTCCGCCTAGTTTTGACCTTACGAAAAATAGTCAAGTAACAGCGTGCATAAATTTTCTTACACTTCAACATATGAGTCTGCAATTTACTTTCGTCCTCAATAGCAATTGCTGGTAGCGGGTAAACCTTTTACTGATGAAGAATTGAGAACTGCCAAATTAACGGAAAGAGGTAAAGCATTCATTTTAAACAATATTTATATTTCTTCACTGTAAATCCATATTTCACGTTTGTTATTCTCAATGTGAAACCATATTAGAGGATCGAGAATGGAACGCAGAATTTATAAATTTCGCTGTGGTCCACTCTGCTTCATCAGAGAGAAACGGCATAAATTTTGTGAAATGGCCAAAATGGAAATGGCCAAATGGGGAAATTCCTTACATCATGACAACAAATTTCAGTACATAAACAGAAGGCCTTTATTTACATTTTTTTTTCCAAAACGACATATTTGATGTTGCCACTTTTGTGAAGCTTTGGAGTCTCGAGAACGCATCGCTTGGGCAATGAAGCAGTTTCATGATCACACTTGCATACGTTTCATTCCTCGTACTGACCAAGCCAGCTACATCATGATTGTTTTGGAAAGAGATAATATAGCGTAAGAAAGAATTAGTTTCACTAATGAAAATTTGATTACATCCATCTTCATTGCATTCTTTAATTTTCAGTTCTAGTAGCGGACGAGTTGGTAAGAATGGTTATTACGATGACTATCAACTTCTCAAACTCAATCTCCAAATTACTACCTGGGAGAGCTTGCGAGGCGGGTTGTTGCACGAAATAATGCATCCTGTTGGTTTTTATCATGAACATACGCGACCTGATCGAGACCAGTTCATTTTTGTGAACGAGTCGAACATTAAACCAGGTATTTTTGAGTAATATATATTGTAAGATACGACTTGAGTTAAAATTGCATCTTTCTTCAATTTGCGACAGAATGGATGGGTCAGTATGAGAAAATGCCGTCGGATGACGTGAACATCAAAGGGCTAGACTACGATTACAGTAAATATAACTTTCATTTCGAAAAAGAGATTAAGGAGCAAATAATCCGTCTTTATTTGTTCGTATTTGCTTGGTACAGAGTCGGTCATGCATTACAAAGCATATGAATATTTTCTAGCCGTTGATCCAAATTTACCTATTATGATACCTTTAAAAGAAGGAATGAAACTTGAAGACCTTGGAGGTAGCAACTATTTTACTGAGGTAAAGTACAAAATTTAAAATATCCGCCATCGCAGCGCATTGCAGTTGTGATAACAATATACAATGAATGGCTATGTATATATTTTATTTCTACGAATTATTTCCATAATCTAAATTTTTCATCTTACAGTTGGATGTCAAGAAAATTAACGCGCTCTATGACTGTCAAGTTCAAGACAACGGAATTTGATTTGTAAAGTAGGCTACAGCAAGTAGACTATGTGAAAAAACCTACAAACATAATACAATTTAAGCTGATTACAAAATATCACACTCTACTAGCGTCTACTAGCAGTAAATATAGCAAAGAATATCAGTCGCCACTTATTGCTTTTCAACAAATTCTAGTTTTAAAAGCAAGGAGTAACAAAAAGAGCAACATCGAAACGAGTTGAACCTTTGGTGTTCTATACAGTAGGTTTGTTGTCAAATGGTTTTCGAACTGATGGATTGAGTGAGAATTAGCGCTTCCAGTGTCAATTAGTTGGTGGGGCACATTTCGGTCAAGAAAGTTTAGTTTCTTTTAAAATTAAATATCTATTCAATTATTATCTTACATTTTCTCATGCGCATTAGCTTAAGAAGATCCGGATTGTTCGCCAATCACCCCAGTCGCGGAGTTCTCTTGTTACCAAGGGCATCTCCGCGGCTAGCGTTTCGCCAATAAATGACCTTAATGGTCTGGCGTTTTCATGGATCGCGATGTTATTGTCCGGCGGCCGAATTGCAACAATGGCAACATACACGCTACAATAATTCTCATTTTTACATGAATTTCATAAAGCGCTTGAGGAGGGAATTTTTCCCTCTTTGCATAAAAAAACTTCTGAATTGTGGTAAACATTTTAAATTTTCCAGTTCCCTTCCTCCTCCGTGCCTAACTTCCCTTAAAGCGGCGACCATTTTCCCAAGCCGCTGCTTTCGCTGCTCAATTCAACCACAGATGTTGCAGAAGGACTCCACAAGTGACACAGCAAGCCACTCACGAATCGAAAAAACCTCGAAGATGCGGAAAAGATGCGGCGCGCCACAGCGCATCACGACTGGCAAATATAGTTATTTGAGGAAGGGGATTTCTAAGGGAATAATACTCTATGGAATATAAGGTACGTAATTTTCAGAAGGCGTATAATCAGCCTAGTTATCAACGCAAGGTAAGGCCGGAATTTCAAATTATACTGAAACAGATTAGACTAAAAGCTTTTCAAAGCATCGTAGTGACGAAAATAACTGTGCGGTTCTTTTTCACGAATCAGTCAATCAAATTTTAGTATTTTATTAAAACAATAATTGGTAATATTATGTAACAAGCGACGCTGGTGGAGGAAAGCATGTTTTGTTGGTCAACCGCCCGTCCCACCAAGCCTCAATATTGGGGTAACTCTTTGTTTTGACGGTCGTGTCGCTGAGTAATTGACAAAGCCCACACCAGCCTTCTATAGGAGATGAATCGATAATGTACTGACCTCTCCAGCTGAAATAGCTCAAATAAAGATCATCATCCGTCATCAGTTTTTTAAGATAGTTAGCTAGATCAAGTGGAGTTGCAAAATCTCTAGCATTTATATAAGATCCGGCCGGAAGGTAAATCGAATAATCTGACCCACCGAAAACTACGGGCACCGTGTCGTAAGTCATCGGTCGGTACAACTTTTCCGTTACATAATCGGGACAAAGGGAATTCTCGAAACTCAGATAGAAACGGTATTGTCGACTGAGCATAAGATTACATTCTTTTTCTTGCTTTCTTGTGCAGGTGAGGTTTTTGCTGGAACACGGGCCATAAACATCTACCGGGATGTGAAGCGACAGCTTTTCTACGAGTAATTCACGTTTGCTGTTTGCATGACAGTTGGAAACGAACCAAGCGATCGTTCGATTTTTTTGTGACAGCATGGCAGGATCCACTTGACTTTTCCTTTTGAGCTGTTGGTCTGTTGTTAGCGCGAAAGCATTTACAGCACTGCTGTTAGTCCGAGGGAAATGGGTACAGGACGTCGTATCGTTGCATTTGATTCGGCCGTATGGGTGCAGAGAGACAATATCCGAGTCGAGTCGATAAGTCATTGTTCGGTTAAAGTAATTCTGGAATTGATTGCTGCCCAACATGTCAAGCTTCGTATTTGTGGGCGGTTCGTACAAGAAGAAGATGAAGTTTTGATGAGGTCGCCTGAAAGCGGGCGGAGGTAAGTCATTAGGACTAAGGTCATATATGTGAAAAATGACGGCGTCGCTAGCGTTCAGCAAATTCCGGTCGAATGTGGTCAGACAAGTCGGCTGTCCTTCGCGATGACAGTGAGCACCGGAGAAAGGTATCTGCCCTGCTCCGAAATCATCGAAGTCCCTTGATCCGAAATATGACGTCCAATATAAGATGATTTTGTCTGACTGGGTGTCGCATAATTTGCTCTATAAAACACGTTTAGAGAGAATAAAATTAGATAGAGGTAGGTGTGTCCTGGTAGGTACGTATGTCAAGGGATTGTATTAAATTTTCTGGTTGGGTAGGTGTGTCGGGGTAGTTGTGTCGGAGACTCTGGGATATAATATATATCGACATAGCCTATGTCGTGAGTTATTAGGTATGCACGTATTCATTATTATTTTTTAATATTTCATATTTAATTTTTCTTATTTAACATTGGTAGTTAAAAGACCCAGTCTATGTCGTGTCGGATATGCCAAAAACTGATTACACTCTACAATTTAATAGAACTAATACATTTATGGGGAAGTAATAACAAATTATAAGAGTAGCACGTAACCTCTTCCTGGAGTCGTTCGGATGTTGACTCGGATGTTGAATGTTGGAAGCTAATTCCTGTCTCCGTTGACAAAAGGAAGTAATAATAATAAAGGATAGTAACAGCTCCACAAACGCTGCTGAAGGCCACCGAGCGAC
Source organism: Ceriodaphnia dubia (assembly GCA_022539655.2). Classification (NCBI taxonomy): domain Eukaryota; kingdom Metazoa; phylum Arthropoda; class Branchiopoda; order Diplostraca; family Daphniidae; genus Ceriodaphnia; species Ceriodaphnia dubia. The sequence continues at coordinate 10,730 of JAKUCG020000248.1, read as the reverse complement.
GGCAAAGTAGATTTATAGGTCGGCATTCGATGATGTGCTTCCACATTTGCTAATTGCCAGTGCATTAACGATTGATCAGTTTGCCTACAAGTCAATAAGGTATTTTACTTCAGAAAATTTTCAGTTTTCCCAAACAACCAACGACCTTTCCAAAAAGATGAATTCTATCTTATAATGGACGTTCGTTATGCAGCAGGCACGATAATGTTGCTGTACCGAGTTAAATTTTTAACGAAGTTTAACAATTAATTTTTTAACTTTCTTCTGAGAACTTTAAAATAGACAACCAGGGTGTGCACACCTCGATAGTTCAACCAAGACTGAAGGGATTGTGTAGACATATGGACGGCTAACTGCATGACTGCATATGGCCACATCTTGGATACTAGCTAGCGATGGGGCGACACTTGCTACCTATATGAAACAACAACGACACTGGCTATCCATCGATAGTGACTTCGGATACCCGCTAATACTCCTATTCACGATTTACAAATACAAAAGTACGAAATCAGCTTTTGCAGAGTTTCCACAGAATCTCTGTGGATTTTTGGTTATTTCATGGTTAAAATTGATGATGTTTAGTATGCGTAAATAATGCGAAAAAGGTACATAATACGTGGACAAATCGACGAGGTCTGTAGATATGTCAGTACTAAAAAGGTCTACGTAACCTTTTTTAAGAAAAATGGCAAATGGATTAATACAGGAACCGGAACCTGATTTTATTTTAAAAAAATGGCCCTTGGTTCAGTAGACTCGTTACTTTTATGGACCAGCTGTTTTGTAGTCACCGCACACTTCAGTTGTTTGTTGCTTTTCAGACGAACGTTTAAATGTCTTTTGAAGACGCATACTTGAGTGGCATACAGTATGGTGTGCAAAAAAACCGGCATTTTGACAGTTGTTGAAACAGCTGTTTCAGAATTTTTACTTCTTTTTTTTTTAAAGTAATTTTCTTAATACACTACATCTTGAAAATAGTCGTTAAAACATCGCGTCAATAACCGAAACATGGGGTTTTTGACCAGTTTTTAATGAGTCGCATCTCGCATCGGTACAAAAATATTACGGGTACGAAACCGTACCGCAAAAGTACCAAAGTTACGCGTTATTTGCTTTTTTGTTCCCTGTTTGTAGTGTGGGTATACGGTTACGTTACGCCTTGGGATGTACACGGCAACGGCGCGGAAAGTAACGAAAAATTATACCGATAAGCCTCCTTGTTTTGTTTTTTTTTTGGCGCGCAATAATCTGTTATCAGTTTTAATTCAGAAGACCGGCGTCATTAAGTTTTGTTTCTTTGTCGCCATACACTAACTTATATTTTGGGGCCCACTAGTATGTGACATACTAGTACATTCATTCTAGTATGATGTACTAGTATAATAGACATACTGTATATGTCTATTCGATAGTAGATTATGAATGCGTAACTCACTGCAAAAAGCTGCTCTGACCGAAGGCAGTGAATGCGTTACTCTTCCCCCTCCTCCCGGACGAGGAACAATTTCTCTAGCGCAAATCCTCGTAGATGTTAACCGGCTGCAACTAGAGCAGGACTGTCTCTAACGTAAAATCCTAGTAAAATCCTGTAAAATACTACCTCAGATCTTAGTATTAAACGGATTACCGTGTTTTGGGGTAATTTTGGACAAAAACGGGGTAACTTTGGACACATGAAAGTTCTTATAAAACTGCACAATCTTCTTGTGTCGATAAATCGCTTTAAGAACTTTGCTAATTATGTTTTTAAATACCACTGCATTAGCAAAAGTGCATTTTAATAGCTATTTTGTATTTGGCAGATGGGTCCAAAGTTACCCCTGCTGTCCAAAATTACCCCACAATACGGTATTTAAAATGTGTAGGTTTGCGGATTCCTGCATTGTTGTGGACATTTTGTCAGAAATGCCCCGGTGCTGCTCAACTACATCATGCAGCTCTCCTGCATGCATATGCACAAAAACACGGTACAGGTGGTCTTTCCTGGGCAGAAGAGTTCTTCTCAGACGGACAATTTTACAGCCCAGCTTGGTTCAGTGAGCTGAACAACTAAGACGAGGAGAGTTGTTTGGCAAGATGGTGTTCAAAAGTCAGAAAAATGTTTCATTTTTGATTGGTTGTATTTCGCGCTTTCTCCGCGTTTTAATTTTTGTGTGTTTGATTATTGTTGGTGCTGTTTATATAAGCTTTCTCATTCAGTCGACTTATATATTTTCTCAGCAGGTAAATCATATTGTGTCCTATTGGGCCATTCCTATAGTTGAACATCTGAAGGAATTTAATATTGAAAATCAAATTTTGCTTCTTCTTGGTTGTAATCTAAGTCTGCGTTTGATGTGTTAATTTCAGAGACAATTGCTAAATTCGACGTCAATAAACATCTCGCCCCAAGAGCAAATTAATCAAAAAAAAGAAACGGAGAAAAGCATGGTAGTCAGTTTATTAGAAGCGGAGAAAGAGAAGCATCGAATAGCAAATGCGAGTTTAATTGAGAAGTTGAAACAGTACGAACAAGAACTAATGCACGAAAAGAATAAGTCGGATGAATGGGGTAAACTATTCAAAGCCGAAAAGGAAACTCTAGTAGCTAATGCCACTCTGTATCGAGAAGCTTTTGATTACATGGCTGTTGCTCTAAGAAATATGCCTTATCATGGAGTACAAAATTACATCCGATATGCCAGGGCTCGCTTAGGGATGTTGCCATTAAAAAATGCGAAACAGCTCAAACCTGAATTCGGTCCGGTGGTCAACGATTTTCTTTCCTTCCGTTACCGCCTCAGCCCTCCGCCGTGCCAGGATGTAGCCGCAAATCGAAGTGTTTTCATAGCCGTGATATCGGCTCCAGGCAATTTCGAAAAACGAAATCTTATTCGACAGACGTGGCGAAGAAATTTTAACTCATCAGGGAATCAAGATGGACTAATGGGCTTAGCGGGCTTCGGCTTCAGTTTAGGATTGACGGAAAATAACGTGACTCAAAGCAAGATCAACGAGGAGAGTAAAACTTACGGAGATATCTTGCAGTCCGAAATGTCGGATTCCTACAGAAATTTAACCTTGAAATTGGGTGGTCTGTTCAACTGGTTGTACACAAACTGCGAAAAAGTTGATTTTGTTTTCAAGGTGGATGATGACGTCTACGTAAATGTACGTAATCTAGTGCATTTAGTTCAAACTTACCACCCTTCCAATCAGAGTATGTTCGGCACCGCTTCAGCTAACTTTTTCCCGATTCGAGGTAATAAAAAATGCTCTTCGAGTCAAGCGAAGCATATAGTTATTTAAATGCAAAATTTCAACTTACTTGACTAACTTAGCTGGCAAATGGGAAATGACGTACGAGCAGTGGCCATGGAGTCAATATCATCCGTTTTTAATGGGAGGAGCCGTTTTGATGCCTCAAAGTACCATCATTCCATTATTAGCTGCTTTTCAGACGACGCCGTTGGTGCCTTTTGAAGATGTTTACTTAAGCGGCATGTGCTCAGAAAAAGCCGGAATCAAACTATATTTTTCTTCCAATACATTCAGGTAGTTTTTTAATTGTATAGATTATTTAAAGATTTTTATTTTAAACGTGCCAAACGTGCGGACTACAGTAGTTGGAATTCTGACATCTTTTTACGTGTGTTTGTGTGACGAAACCAGTGTCCTTAAATGGGAATTACCTTCCGAATGCGAGTTACGTCGAGTCGTTGCGTGGTTGACAGAGAATCAGAATTTTTCTCACGCTGCAACAGAATATTTTTATAATAATACTACTCATAAGTGTATTGAAACAGACTCTAATGGTGTAAATAGAACAGTTGACCACAATGATCCTGTCCGTATCTTGTTCAATGAGACAAAGTAATCTATAGACGATATGAAAATGTGTATTTCCATCATCTGCATTGTTTTCTTTTTCTTATTGTCATATAATTTATTTAATTTTGAACTCAAAATGTTTAGTGATATGAAAGCTCCGGTAATAAACTGTACGCTTACTTAAAATGACATTTATTGGTTTTTGTCGTCCTCGAGCGCCAGCGCCTTAGTAAGATTTCTATAGTACCTACAGTTTTATGACCATATATAGAGTTATAAATTATAGATATAGAGTTATATATGAATTGATGTAGGCTAATTAAACTTAGTATGGTGAGAATTAAGAAGCAGGATGCAACAGGATGGAAGCGAAGCGGATGGAGTGCACGCAGCTTCTTAGTATTAGCTCTGCATGTACTAGCTAGAGCGACACAGCAGTATATTGAGCGCATCGGGCAGCATTATTTAAATACAGAATTATGTCAAGTTAGAAAAAAACACAGCAAAACTGGACTATTAAATGTTAGTTTCCGTAAATAGGCGGACTGATTCGGAAATTACCTAATCGTCCTACACGCGAAGGAATATAATTATTACTTAAACAGATCGTGACAAAAGAACGCCGCACATGTAACGATTATTACCAGACGATTCGGCCAGAATTTGTATATTTTGTCAAAACATTAAAAAAAATAAAATGTAACAGAATAGCAATGTGATTAAAGGAGGCTTTCCTATTCCCACAGTTTGTCAAAAATTTATAAGAGTTCACTACAACTCCTGAATTCCGTATACAAATTCAATCAATTTCCCACACAGGAAAGTTAAATTTCAATTGAAAAGTAACTTGAATTTCTAATGTAGCTAATCGAGTATTGTTTTTGAGCACTTCTCTTCTGTTCTGTGAACTTTTTTAGCTGCTTTTTGTCATTATCGATGAAAAGACTTTACCTTTTCGTAATCATTCAGGAAAAAAGGACGATTTCCTTTGATTGCAATTCTTTTCTTCCTTGCATTACCCTTTGATTTGACGATCGAGAAGAGAAAACGAAAAAACTTATCATTCCGAACAGTGCAACCACTCCCCCCCGCTCACGCAGTGAGCGTATATTGTAAGGCAGCGCCACAAAATCGTAGTTGACTTTAATGGCATATATATAGCACCGCTTGTAGGCGCAATTTAATTAATTGGCCGAATCAGCAGTGAATTTACAGCAGAATTTTTTTGTTGCCGATTCGGCCTGGTCGAATCAAACGATACCATGCGGATTCTGATTCGGTAACGAAACTCGGTAATTCGACGTCTACAAAGTAGACAAGTTCATACTGAAATGGAAAAAGGAAGTACAGTACGTCAAAGATATAATAACTCGTGTCGCTTGCTTATTATGGACGTTGCACGGCTGTCTACACTTTGCGGGAAAACTGCGCAGTTTACGGAATAAGTTATCGACGCTATGCTAAGGAACTGAAACTTTTCTGACACTCGGAACACCAAAAAACTAACAGATGGTAATACCACGGGAATGTGAGCTTTCAGTGCGCTATCTAGCATTGGCACAAGAGGTTGTTCGGAAGATGTTGTTAAGAAACACGACCGTTGCCTCTCTTTTTACAGGTTGCATTCAACATTCTCTGTGTAGCTTGGTTTTGCTTCTATTGACCCTTTTTAGTGCCGTCTATTTTATCTATTCTGTTCAGCCCCTGAACATTTTTCATGAACAGGTAATTTAACTTCCAACCGAATCCCAGCTGTTTTAAGTGAATTACAGATTATGTTTCAATTTTTTTAAATTAATTAAACATTCTATAATATCATTTTCACGCATTTTTACATATTCTCCATGTCTAAGATTTATGCGTAACTTCTTTAATTTACATAGATAGAATTGTCTAATCCAACATCGAATGGAAGTCTAAGAAAAGGAAATAATAATGTTTATCACGACGTGGCGATTAACACGGCATCAGACGTTTTATTAGAAACTGAAGAACAAAAGCAACAATTGATAGCCACAAAAAATGCAACTGGAAAAATTCTGCTGTGTGAACAAGACAAATTTCAATCAAATCAACTGATTGAAACATTCAAAAAAGAAAAAGGAGTTCTAGAAGCAAATGCAACTGTATATCGAGATGTTTTTACATACATGTCTTCATTTTTGCATAACACGCCTTACCATGGAGTGAAAAATTACACCCGATACACGATGGCTCGCTTAGGTATGCTTCCGTTACCTAATGCGGAACAACTTAAACCAGAATTCGGCCCCGTGGTCAACGATTTCCTAAATATTCAATATCGCCATAGCATTCTTCCGTGTCGGAATGTTTCCGCAAATCGAAGCATTTTCATTGCCGTGATATCGGCCCCTTATAATTTCGACAAAAGAAACATAATTCGTCAGACGTGGCGCAATCATTTAAAAGTTGTAGAAACAGAGGGCCTTATGGGCTTGGCAGGCTTTGCATTCATTTTGGGACTAACTGAAAATAATTTGACTCAAAGTAAAATTGATGAGGAGAGCAAGAAATATGGAGATATTATTCAGATAAAGATGTCCGATTTCTATAGAAATCTTTCTTTAAAAGTTGCTGGACTTCTCAACTGGTTGTACAGAAACTGTACCAATGCTGACTTTATTTTGAAGGCGGATGACGATGTCTATGTTAATGTGCGAAATTTAGCCCATTTCGTGCAATCTTACCATTCATCCAACCAGAGTATATTTGGCACTTCCCCAGGTCCCTTCACTCCTAATCGATGTAATTTACTGCAAAGCATGCTACAGAATGACGAATTTTGAATCCACGCATCCTATATAAAATGTTCTTTTAAAATTTAGTTGGAAAATGGACGATTACATTTGACGAGTGGCCATGGAATCAGTATCCGTCCTATTTTATGGGAGCAGCAGTAATAATGCCTCAAAGTACAATACATCCGTTATTTGCTGCATCCCAGACCATTCCCATGATGCCTTTCGATGATGTGTACTTGACTGGTATTTGCGCAGAAAAGACTGGCGTCAAGCTTCAGTTCTCTACTAATTCATTTAGGTGAGTTGTGCCTATTCAAATGAAATATTATACGGCATTCAACGCTATTATTTGTATGAAGCACAACAAGCGTAAAGAAATCATACATAATTTCCTCTTTCCCATCTAAAATAGTGTATTCCAAAAGGGATGGCCTGACGGTTGCAATATCCGTCGTGTTATCGCATGGATGACTGAAAATATAAACGGCTCTCATGTGCTAGTTGAGAACTTCTACAATGATTTTACCCATAAATGCACTGTCACCGACTCTACTGGAATCAACAGGGAAGTGAGTCACAATGAGCCCGTCCTTTTCTCCTTCAATTAGTCATAAGGAAAATTACGACACATTTCTGTGTGGAATTTCTTGTGCATGGATCGCAAACATCGAGAATGTGATGTCAAACTAAAACTAATGCCACGAAAACTTGAGAGACAAAATAAATAAACGCTTTTTTGCGGAATTTTCATTATTGACTTAATATTTTCGTCGTCAAACGCTATTAAAAAACCCCAAAACCCCGTTTTAAGAAAAAATGCCATTGAAACAGAAATGTGCGTATACGGTAATTGAACCTTCCGTAAGACAAATGATAATATTTTCAAAATAATTTATAAATATACCTCTACTAGAAAAGGACTAGGTCTTCTAAGTATTTTTATAATAGACGGGTGCAAAAGAGCAAATTTGAAGCGTGATTACTTTTATCCAACCCGATTTAATAGCAATATATATAATAAAGTTCAATTCACTTAAACAGTTTTGAATCATCAGAAACTGACGACGCATCACGATCGAAATGATGCTATGTGGCACATGCACTCAATGATGAAGTGCAACTAGTAATTAAGGTGTTAAAGGAAAAGAGTCAACTCACCATATGATAAAATTAAAAGGTATGTGGAGGTCAAGAAGGTAGTTAGCTACGAATAACTGAATCGTTAAAAGATAAGCGGAGATTGTTTATGGTTGAATATCGACAATTACATGAGTATAAAGTGGTTTGAATTGCAGATTTAATTTCTTGTATTTAACATCGACCAGTCCGTCTGTTTTGAACCGACTCCACCCTTCTCTGATCACTTTCAGCCGGTCTGGATTTGGTACGGCACCTTTATGGAACTGCGTCTTGTAGTGAGCCAGTGGAGTTGACTGGCCGTCGAACGCCCTTGTCACGGTAAGATTTTCTGCGCGCACGCGTTTATAGAATTGGTCGTCTTCGCCACCCCAGCCCCAGAAAGAATTCGAATATCCGTTAATTCGTTGGAAATCCATGACTGTTAATGCCGTCACGCCTCCAAAATGACTCGCAACCGTCGGCCTAAAAATATAGCTTTTGGTGTAAAAGATGTTTGCCGTCAATGTAATTAAAATGCTTTATTTTTCATACTTATAATTGTTCCAATTATCTATTGAATAAGCCATTTGCCGGGGCTTCCCCACTTCCGGACAAGTGTAGGGGTTGTGATCGTCTTCCGGTAGCATATCAACGTCGTGTAAGATAACACATTGATATTTCTCTTGTAAAAATTGAATCTCCTTGAAGCCAATGTTCATTAGCATTCCTCGGTTGAATGCAGAACGCTCTGCTCCGCAACAACGACACGAATGGATGCTTTATAGTCTGGTCACAATTTATTCACGTATTGTAACTTAAGGACTAACCGGATTGTTCTACGACGACGATGATGTAGCTAAGTTGCTGCCGCTGTAAAAACGGATGCATGTATCGTAGGAACACGGTCAAATGATCTGTTCTGTTCCGCAATGGAACAATAATTGCAACTTTGTGCCTCGATTGGCATTCTTTTGGTTCGTATCTTCCACCAGGTTGTACTCCGGTTTGTCTCAACTTCAATTCCACAATATTTTCGTCGATATTTAAAATGGCTGTTGTTGCTTTCAAAGAGAGATCTATCCAACCAACTATGAACCACCCGTGACGTTCATTTTGGAGACAAAATCATAAAATAAATGTTTAGTATAAATTCTATTCTAGACTACTCTGTGTTCCCCTATGATGAGACAGTATTATGTAATAACAGGCGTGGTGTTGAACGCTTACCAGCTTACCTAACTTCGGCGAAATAATAGGACATGAATGATTTTTGTTATCGAAAAGTTGATCTGTCTTAAAAACGGATGACTTGACGAGAACAAAACTGTTGTTCAAATTGAACCAAAATATCACAGGTAAAATGCACACTGTAGTTACGAATACACATCTAATTACAATCTGAAGAAATGCGACACAATCCATCGCGTCTAGCGAATACGGTTGTACTAGAAGTCTACGAGTCTATATCACTACTATAAAAATGCACACTGTATTGCATGCTGCTGCAAGGAAGCCAACTAAGCTTAGCTAAAGCAAATACTATTAAACGAACATAGAACTGTACCTTAAAGACAACTAGTCGTGTCCGAGGGTAACGAACTCAAGAACTACTGTGCTATATATCTTTAACTTTAGTACTACTGTCGTAAGTTGCCAATGCTCAGCCCATGTAAAATTTGTGTGCGCACAGACAGCTGGTGTACTCTATGCAAGAATTGTAGAAAAAGGTCGATGGACGGAACATTGATGGTAAAAATTCTTAACAATCAAGACTTGACTCTCGTGTCAGGTTTTCACAAAAAAATTACGGTAAGCGTCTACAGTTAAAAGGCCATCTGCTGTTGCGCTTTTTGAATAGTTCACCAGCCGCCGTCATATAGTTGAATATATTCATCTTCTCGTGAATGAACGGAACAACGTTGCAATTGTTTCTTTTTCCTTATTTTTTGCGGTTTCCGCAGAGCGCAGACACAAAATCACCACCACGATCCGAAGACGGCTGCATCATGAAACCCAAGTACGGTAAAGCAGTGCTGCAAACGGACAGAGAAAGAAAAAAATACCTTAACATTTAAGGTTTCTTAGCATATTTTTAAAAAATATGAACGATGTTAAAGTTCAATGGTTACAGCATAAAGGATTTTTCGGGATTTTCATGGGTCATTCAACTTTTCTTTTGTGGCCGTCCGGTAAATTATTTTCGATTTCCAAAATTGCAACTTAAATAATAAAAATTTTGGCATGTTTTTTAATGTTGTACCAATTAAACGACGAGAAAAAGATAGAAATAATTTTGCGCTATATGTTTTTCTCTTAATTTCATGGGCTCTGCATTTTTTTTCCAAATTTAAAAAACGTTGCATTGATAGTTTAAAAATTACATTCACTTTAAAAAATGAGTCGCATAATTTTAACATATGCAATGCCGGCAGCCCATGCGTTGCGTTCTTTCCATAGTACGACATCGTACTATCGTAGGCACCCGGCCTACATATATATGTAGCTGTAACAGCTGAGAGGGAGATATCTATAAATAATATTTTGGATGACAACAAAATACTACTTCCGCAAACGCATACACATAAGTGCTTTTATTTGATATTCTTTTAGAATTACTTCCAGCTCTGCCACTGCATTGTGACTGCATTGTGAGTTTTTTAATTGGTTGTTAAACAATAAAAGACAAATGTCAGTACAAAATACCTTTTGTGCTGTTCAAGCTTTCGAAATTCGATCGGATAATCGATCAAGCTGATCGGTTATCCGACCATGCTTGGACCATTCTTGGCTCCACCTTCCTCTACACCTGTTTTTATCATATAAACGGCTCTTTTTAGGGCTACCATGATTCACAAAAAAGGGTAACGTGTGAGTGAATGTCCAATTAATCATATAACTTTGCTTCCAATTAAATCCTGCGATTCACAACCGAGGTTTCCCGAGTGGAGTAGGGTACCGTATGTTTCTATCCCAGTTAGTTTAGTTATACAGGGAATGCGACAGTGGTTCCCCTCGACACTAGTTCCTAGGGCT
>JAKUCG020000247.1:0-21077 GCA_022539655.2 Ceriodaphnia dubia | reverse complement strand
AGGTTTCAGTGCCCATCACTAAGAAAATCCACCTCTGCAGTGGGAAAATAAAAGTTTTCCATGGGATGGAAGTTTCCTGCGTTCGTTATCATACCGCAAATTGTTGGGCCGATCATTTAATGCCTCGGAATATGGAGAGGAAGAGCTGTTCTACTAGATGCAGGTGAAAAATTGACCGGCCGGCAAGTTTTCAGTGCCCATCACTAAGAAAATCCACCTCTGCAGTGGGAAAATAAAAGTTTTCCATGGCATGGAAGTTTCCTGCGTTCGTTATCATACCGCAAATTGTTGGGCCGGTCATTTAATGCCTCAAAATATGGAGAGGAAGAGCTGTTCTACTAGATGCAGGTAAAAAATTGACCGGCCGGCAAGTTTTCAGTGCCCATCACTAGAAAATCCACCTCTGCAGTGGGAAAATAAAAGTTTTCCATGGCATGGAAGTTTCCTGCGTTCGTTATCATACCGCAAATTGTTGGGCCGGTCATTTAATGCCTCGGAATATGGAGAGGAAGAGCTGTTCTACTAGATGCAGGTGAAAAATTGACCGGCCGGCAAGTTTTCCAGTGCCCATCACTAAGAAAATCCACCTCTGCAGTGGGTAAATAAAAGTTTTCCATGGCATGGAAGTTTCCTGCGTTCGTTATCATACCGCAAATTGTTGGGCCGATCATTTAATGCCTCGGAATATGGAGAGGAAGAGCTGTTCTACTAGATGCAGGTGAAAAATTGACCGGCCGGCAAGTTTTCAGTGCCCATCACTAAGAAAATCCACCTCTGCAGTGGGAAAATAAAAGTTTTCCATGGCATGGAAGTTTCCTGCGTTCGTTATCATACCGCAAATTGTTGGGCCGGTCATTTTATGCCTCGGAGTTTTCAGTGCCCATCACTAAGAAAATCCACCTCTGCAGTGGGAAAATCAAAGTTTTCCATGGCATGGAAGTTTCCTGCGTTCATTATCATACCGCAAATTGTTGGGCCGGTCATTTAATGCCTCGGAATATGGAGAGGAAGAGCTGTTCTACTAGATGCAGGTGAAAAATTGACCGGCCGGCAAGTTTTCAGTGCCCATCACTAAGAAAATCCACCTCTGCAGTGGGAAAATAAAAGTTTTCCATGGCATGGAAGTTTCCTGCGTTCATTATCATACCGCAAATTGTTGGGCCGGTCATTTAATGCCTCGGAATATGGAGAGGAAGAGCTGTTCTACTAGATGCAGGTGAAAAATTGACCGGCCGGCAAGTTTTCAGTGCCCATCACTAAGAAAATCCACCTCTGCAGTGGGAAAATAAAAGTTTTCCATGGCATGGAAGTTTCCTGCGTTCATTATCATACCGCAAATTGTTGGGCCGGTCATTTAATGCCTCGGAATATGGAGAGGAAGAGCTGTTCTACTAGATGCAGGTGAAAAATTGACCGGCCGGCAAGTTTTCAGTGCCCATCACTAAGAAAATCCACCTCTGCAGTGGGAAAATAAAAGTTTTCCATGGCATGGAAGTTTCCTGCGTTCATTATCATACCGCAAATTGTTGGGCCGGTCATTTAATGCCTCGGAATATGGAGAGGAAGAGCTGTTCTACTAGATGCAGGTGAAAAATTGACCGGCCGGCAAGTTTTCAGTGCCCATCACTAAGAAAATCCACCTCTGCAGTGGGAAAATAAAAGTTTTCCATGGCATGGAAGTTTCCTGCGTTCATTATCATACCGCAAATTGTTGGGCCGGTCATTTAATGCCTCGGAATATGGAGAGGAAGAGCTGTTCTACTAGATGCAGGTGAAAAATTGACCGGCCGGCAAGTTTTCAGTGCCCATCACTAAGAAAATCCACCTCTGCAGTGGGAAAATAAAAGTTTTCCATGGCATGGAAGTTTCCTGCGTTCATTATCATACCGCAAATTGTTGGGCCGGTCATTTAATGCCTCGGAATATGGAGAGGAAGAGCTGTTCTACTAGATGCAGGTGAAAAATTGACCGGCCGGCAAGTTTTCAGTGCCCATCACTAAGAAAATCCACCTCTGCAGTGGGAAAATAAAAGTTTTCCATGGCATGGAAGTTTCCTGCGTTCATTATCATACCGCAAATTGTTGGGCCGGTCATTTAATGCCTCGGAATATGGAGAGGAAGAGCTGTTCTACTAGATGCAGGTGAAAAATTGACCGGCCGGCAAGTTTTCAGTGCCCATCACTAAGAAAATCCACCTCTGCAGTGGGAAAATAAAAGTTTTCCATGGCATGGAAGTTTCCTGCGTTCATTATCATACCGCAAATTGTTGGGCCGGTCATTTAATGCCTCGGAATATGGAGAGGAAGAGCTGTTCTACTAGATGCAGGTGAAAAATTGACCGGCCGGCAAGTTTTCAGTGCCCATCACTAAGAAAATCCACCTCTGCAGTGGGAAAATAAAAGTTTTCCATGGCATGGAAGTTTCCTGCGTTCATTATCATACCGCAAATTGTTGGGCCGGTCATTTAATGCCTCGGAATATGGAGAGGAAGAGCTGTTCTACTAGATGCAGGTGAAAAATTGACCGGCCGGCAAGTTTTCAGTGCCCATCACTAAGAAAATCCACCTCTGCAGTGGGAAAATAAAAGTTTTCCATGGCATGGAAGTTTCCTGCGTTCATTATCATACCGCAAATTGTTGGGCCGGTCATTTAATGCCTCGGAATATGGAGAGGAAGAGCTGTTCTACTAGATGCAGGTGAAAAATTGACCGGCCGGCAAGTTTTCAGTGCCCATCACTAAGAAAATCCACCTCTGCAGTGGGAAAATAAAAGTTTTCCATGGCATGGAAGTTTCCTGCGTTCATTATCATACCGCAAATTGTTGGGCCGGTCATTTAATGCCTCGGAATATGGAGAGGAAGAGCTGTTCTACTAGATGCAGGTGAAAAATTGACCGGCCGGCAAGTTTTCAGTGCCCATCACTAAGAAAATCCACCTCTGCAGTGGGAAAATAAAAGTTTTCCATGGCATGGAAGTTTCCTGCGTTCATTATCATACCGCAAATTGTTGGGCCGGTCATTTAATGCCTCGGAATATGGAGAGGAAGAGCTGTTCTACTAGATGCAGGTGAAAAATTGACCGGCCGGCAAGTTTTCAGTGCCCATCACTAAGAAAATCCACCTCTGCAGTGGGAAAATAAAAGTTTTCCATGGCATGGAAGTTTCCTGCGTTCATTATCATACCGCAAATTGTTGGGCCGGTCATTTAATGCCTCGGAATATGGAGAGGAAGAGCTGTTCTACTAGATGCAGGTGAAAAATTGACCGGCCGGCAAGTTTTCAGTGCCCATCACTAAGAAAATCCACCTCTGCAGTGGGAAAATAAAAGTTTTCCATGGCATGGAAGTTTCCTGCGTTCATTATCATACCGCAAATTGTTGGGCCGGTCATTTAATGCCTCGGAATATGGAGAGGAAGAGCTGTTCTACTAGATGCAGGTGAAAAATTGACCGGCCGGCAAGTTTTCAGTGCCCATCACTAAGAAAATCCACCTCTGCAGTGGGAAAATAAAAGTTTTCCATGGCATGGAAGTTTCCTGCGTTCATTATCATACCGCAAATTGTTGGGCCGGTCATTTAATGCCTCGGAATATGGAGAGGAAGAGCTGTTCTACTAGATGCAGGTGAAAAATTGACCGGCCGGCAAGTTTTCAGTGCCCATCACTAAGAAAATCCACCTCTGCAGTGGGAAAATAAAAGTTTTCCATGGCATGGAAGTTTCCTGCGTTCATTATCATACCGCAAATTGTTGGGCCGGTCATTTAATGCCTCGGAATATGGAGAGGAAGAGCTGTTCTACTAGATGCAGGTGAAAAATTGACCGGCCGGCAAGTTTTCAGTGCCCATCACTAAGAAAATCCACCTCTGCAGTGGGAAAATAAAAGTTTTCCATGGCATGGAAGTTTCCTGCGTTCATTATCATACCGCAAATTGTTGGGCCGGTCATTTAATGCCTCGGAATATGGAGAGGAAGAGCTGTTCTACTAGATGCAGGTGAAAAATTGACCGGCCGGCAAGTTTTCAGTGCCCATCACTAAGAAAATCCACCTCTGCAGTGGGAAAATAAAAGTTTTCCATGGCATGGAAGTTTCCTGCGTTCATTATCATACCGCAAATTGTTGGGCCGGTCATTTAATGCCTCGGAATATGGAGAGGAAGAGCTGTTCTACTAGATGCAGGTGAAAAATTGACCGGCCGGCAAGTTTTCAGTGCCCATCACTAAGAAAATCCACCTCTGCAGTGGGAAAATAAAAGTTTTCCATGGCATGGAAGTTTCCTGCGTTCATTATCATACCGCAAATTGTTGGGCCGGTCATTTAATGCCTCGGAATATGGAGAGGAAGAGCTGTTCTACTAGATGCAGGTGAAAAATTGACCGGCCGGCAAGTTTTCAGTGCCCATCACTAAGAAAATCCACCTCTGCAGTGGGAAAATAAAAGTTTTCCATGGCATGGAAGTTTCCTGCGTTCATTATCATTCCTCATCTGGTTGGGCCGGTCATTTAATGCCTCGGAATATGGAGAGGAAGAGCTGTTCTACTAGATGCAGGTGAAAAATTGACCGGCCGGCAAGTTTTCAGTGCCCATCACTAAGAAAATCCACCTCTGCAGTGGGAAAATAAAAGTTTTCCATGGCATGGAAGTTTCCTGCGTTCATTATCATACCGCAAATTGTTGGGCCGGTCATTTAATGCCTCGGAATATGGAGAGGAAGAGCTGTTCTACTAGATGCAGGTGAAAAATTGACCGGCCGGCAAGTTTTCAGTGCCCATCACTAAGAAAATCCACCTCTGCAGTGGGAAAATAAAAGTTTTCCATGGCATGGAAGTTTCCTGCGTTCATTATCATACCGCAAATTGTTGGGCCGGTCATTTAATGCCTCGGAATATGGAGAGGAAGAGCTGTTCTACTAGATGCAGGTGAAAAATTGACCGGCCGGCAAGTTTTCAGTGCCCATCACTAAGAAAATCCACCTCTGCAGTGGGAAAATAAAAGTTTTCCATGGCATGGAAGTTTCCTGCGTTCATTATCATACCGCAAATTGTTGGGCCGGTCATTTAATGCCTCGGAATATGGAGAGGAAGAGCTGTTCTACTAGATGCAGGTGAAAAATTGACCGGCCGGCAAGTTTTCAGTGCCCATCACTAAGAAAATCCACCTCTGCAGTGGGAAAATAAAAGTTTTCCATGGCATGGAAGTTTCCTGCGTTCATTATCATACCGCAAATTGTTGGGCCGGTCATTTAATGCCTCGGAATATGGAGAGGAAGAGCTGTTCTACTAGATGCAGGTGAAAAATTGACCGGCCGGCAAGTTTTCAGTGCCCATCACTAAGAAAATCCACCTCTGCAGTGGGAAAATAAAAGTTTTCCATGGCATGGAAGTTTCCTGCGTTCATTATCATACCGCAAATTGTTGGGCCGGTCATTTAATGCCTCGGAATATGGAGAGGAAGAGCTGTTCTACTAGATGCAGGTGAAAAATTGACCGGCCGGCAAGTTTTCAGTGCCCATCACTAAGAAAATCCACCTCTGCAGTGGGAAAATAAAAGTTTTCCATGGCATGGAAGTTTCCTGCGTTCATTATCATACCGCAAATTGTTGGGCCGGTCATTTAATGCCTCGGAATATGGAGAGGAAGAGCTGTTCTACTAGATGCAGGTGAAAAATTGACCGGCCGGCAAGTTTTCAGTGCCCATCACTAAGAAAATCCACCTCTGCAGTGGGAAAATAAAAGTTTTCCATGGCATGGAAGTTTCCTGCGTTCATTATCATACCGCAAATTGTTGGGCCGGTCATTTAATGCCTCGGAATATGGAGAGGAAGAGCTGTTCTACTAGATGCAGGTGAAAAATTGACCGGCCGGCAAGTTTTCAGTGCCCATCACTAAGAAAATCCACCTCTGCAGTGGGAAAATAAAAGTTTTCCATGGCATGGAAGTTTCCTGCGTTCATTATCATACCGCAAATTGTTGGGCCGGTCATTTAATGCCTCGGAATATGGAGAGGAAGAGCTGTTCTACTAGATGCAGGTGAAAAATTGACCGGCCGGCAAGTTTTCAGTGCCCATCACTAAGAAAATCCACCTCTGCAGTGGGAAAATAAAAGTTTTCCATGGCATGGAAGTTTCCTGCGTTCATTATCATACCGCAAATTGTTGGGCCGGTCATTTAATGCCTCGGAATATGGAGAGGAAGAGCTGTTCTACTAGATGCAGGTGAAAAATTGACCGGCCGGCAAGTTTTCAGTGCCCATCACTAAGAAAATCCACCTCTGCAGTGGGAAAATAAAAGTTTTCCATGGCATGGAAGTTTCCTGCGTTCATTATCATACCGCAAATTGTTGGGCCGGTCATTTAATGCCTCGGAATATGGAGAGGAAGAGCTGTTCTACTAGATGCAGGTGAAAAATTGACCGGCCGGCAAGTTTTCAGTGCCCATCACTAAGAAAATCCACCTCTGCAGTGGGAAAATAAAAGTTTTCCATGGCATGGAAGTTTCCTGCGTTCATTATCATACCGCAAATTGTTGTGCCGGTCATTTAATGCCTCGGAATATGGAGAGGAAGAGCTGTTCTACTAGATGCAGGTGAAAAATTGACCGGCCGGCAAGTTTTCAGTGCCCATCACTAAGAAAATCCACCTCTGCAGTGGGAAAATAAAAGTTTTCCATGGCATGGAAGTTTCCTGCGTTCATTATCATACCGCAAATTGTTGGGCCGGTCATTTAATGCCTCGGAATATGGAGAGGAAGAGCTGTTCTACTAGATGCAGGTGAAAAATTGACCGGCCGGCAAGTTTTCAGTGCCCATCACTAAGAAAATCCACCTCTGCAGTGGGAAAATAAAAGTTTTCCATGGCATGGAAGTTTCCTGCGTTCATTATCATACCGCAAATTGTTGGGCCGGTCATTTAATGCCTCGGAATATGGAGAGGAAGAGCTGTTCTACTAGATGCAGGTGAAAAATTGACCGGCCGGCAAGTTTTCAGTGCCCATCACTAAGAAAATCCACCTCTGCAGTGGGAAAATAAAAGTTTTCCATGGCATGGAAGTTTCCTGCGTTCATTATCATACCGCAAATTGTTGGGCCGGTCATTTAATGCCTCGGAATATGGAGAGGAAGAGCTGTTCTACTAGATGCAGGTGAAAAATTGACCGGCCGGCAAGTTTTCAGTGCCCATCACTAAGAAAATCCACCTCTGCAGTGGGAAAATAAAAGTTTTCCATGGCATGGAAGTTTCCTGCGTTCATTATCATACCGCAAATTGTTGGGCCGGTCATTTAATGCCTCGGAATATGGAGAGGAAGAGCTGTTCTACTAGATGCAGGTGAAAAATTGACCGGCCGGCAAGTTTTCAGTGCCCATCACTAAGAAAATCCACCTCTGCAGTGGGAAAATAAAAGTTTTCCATGGCATGGAAGTTTCCTGCGTTCATTATCATACCGCAAATTGTTGGGCCGGTCATTTAATGCCTCGGAATATGGAGAGGAAGAGCTGTTCTACTAGATGCAGGTGAAAAATTGACCGGCCGGCAAGTTTTCAGTGCCCATCACTAAGAAAATCCACCTCTGCAGTGGGAAAATAAAAGTTTTCCATGGCATGGAAGTTTCCTGCGTTCATTATCATACCGCAAATTGTTGGGCCGGTCATTTAATGCCTCGGAATATGGAGAGGAAGAGCTGTTCTACTAGATGCAGGTGAAAAATTGACCGGCCGGCAAGTTTTCAGTGCCCATCACTAAGAAAATCCACCTCTGCAGTGGGAAAATAAAAGTTTTCCATGGCATGGAAGTTTCCTGCGTTCATTATCATACCGCAAATTGTTGGGCCGGTCATTTAATGCCTCGGAATATGGAGAGGAAGAGCTGTTCTACTAGATGCAGGTGAAAAATTGACCGGCCGGCAAGTTTTCAGTGCCCATCACTAAGAAAATCCACCTCTGCAGTGGGAAAATAAAAGTTTTCCATGGCATGGAAGTTTCCTGCGTTCATTATCATACCGCAAATTGTTGGGCCGGTCATTTAATGCCTCGGAATATGGAGAGGAAGAGCTGTTCTACTAGATGCAGGTGAAAAATTGACCGGCCGGCAAGTTTTCAGTGCCCATCACTAAGAAAATCCACCTCTGCAGTGGGAAAATAAAAGTTTTCCATGGCATGGAAGTTTCCTGCGTTCATTATCATACCGCAAATTGTTGGGCCGGTCATTTAATGCCTCGGAATATGGAGAGGAAGAGCTGTTCTACTAGATGCAGGTGAAAAATTGACCGGCCGGCAAGTTTTCAGTGCCCATCACTAAGAAAATCCACCTCTGCAGTGGGAAAATAAAAGTTTTCCATGGCATGGAAGTTTCCTGCGTTCATTATCATACCGCAAATTGTTGGGCCGGTCATTTAATGCCTCGGAATATGGAGAGGAAGAGCTGTTCTACTAGATGCAGGTGAAAAATTGACCGGCCGGCAAGTTTTCAGTGCCCATCACTAAGAAAATCCACCTCTGCAGTGGGAAAATAAAAGTTTTCCATGGCATGGAAGTTTCCTGCGTTCATTATCATACCGCAAATTGTTGGGCCGGTCATTTAATGCCTCGGAATATGGAGAGGAAGAGCTGTTCTACTAGATGCAGGTGAAAAATTGACCGGCCGGCAAGTTTTCAGTGCCCATCACTAAGAAAATCCACCTCTGCAGTGGGAAAATAAAAGTTTTCCATGGCATGGAAGTTTCCTGCGTTCATTATCATACCGCAAATTGTTGGGCCGGTCATTTAATGCCTCGGAATATGGAGAGGAAGAGCTGTTCTACTAGATGCAGGTGAAAAATTGACCGGCCGGCAAGTTTTCAGTGCCCATCACTAAGAAAATCCACCTCTGCAGTGGGAAAATAAAAGTTTTCCATGGCATGGAAGTTTCCTGCGTTCATTATCATACCGCAAATTAATGGGCCGGTCATTTAATGCCTCGGAATATGGAGAGGAAGAGCTGTTCTACTAGATGCAGGTGAAAAATTGACCGGCCGGCAAGTTTTCAGTGCCCATCACTAAGAAAATCCACCTCTGCAGTGGGAAAATAAAAGTTTTCCATGGCATGGAAGTTTCCTGCGTTCATTATCATACCGCAAATTGTTGGGCCGGTCATTTAATGCCTCGGAATATGGAGAGGAAGAGCTGTTCTACTAGATGCAGGTGAAAAATTGACCGGCCGGCAAGTTTTCAGTGCCCATCACTAAGAAAATCCACCTCTGCAGTGGGAAAATAAAAGTTTTCCATGGCATGGAAGTTTCCTGCGTTCATTATCATACCGCAAATTGTTGGGCCGGTCATTTAATGCCTCGGAATATGGAGAGGAAGAGCTGTTCTACTAGATGCAGGTGAAAAATTGACCGGCCGGCAAGTTTTCAGTGCCCATCACTAAGAAAATCCACCTCTGCAGTGGGAAAATAAAAGTTTTCCATGGCATGGAAGTTTCCTGCGTTCATTATCATACCGCAAATTGTTGGGCCGGTCATTTAATGCCTCGGAATATGGAGAGGAAGAGCTGTTCTACTAGATGCAGGTGAAAAATTGACCGGCCGGCAAGTTTTCAGTGCCCATCACTAAGAAAATCCACCTCTGCAGTGGGAAAATAAAAGTTTTCCATGGCATGGAAGTTTCCTGCGTTCATTATCATACCGCAAATTGTTGGGCCGGTCATTTAATGCCTCGGAATATGGAGAGGAAGAGCTGTTCTACTAGATGCAGGTGAAAAATTGACCGGCCGGCAAGTTTTCAGTGCCCATCACTAAGAAAATCCACCTCTGCAGTGGGAAAATAAAAGTTTTCCATGGCATGGAAGTTTCCTGCGTTCATTATCATACCGCAAATTGTTGGGCCGGTCATTTAATGCCTCGGAATATGGAGAGGAAGAGCTGTTCTACTAGATGCAGGTGAAAAATTGACCGGCCGGCAAGTTTTCAGTGCCCATCACTAAGAAAATCCACCTCTGCAGTGGGAAAATAAAAGTTTTCCATGGCATGGAAGTTTCCTGCGTTCATTATCATACCGCAAATTGTTGGGCCGGTCATTTAATGCCTCGGAATATGGAGAGGAAGAGCTGTTCTACTAGATGCAGGTGAAAAATTGACCGGCCGGCAAGTTTTCAGTGCCCATCACTAAGAAAATCCACCTCTGCAGTGGGAAAATAAAAGTTTTCCATGGCATGGAAGTTTCCTGCGTTCATTATCATACCGCAAATTGTTGGGCCGGTCATTTAATGCCTCGGAATATGGAGAGGAAGAGCTGTTCTACTAGATGCAGGTGAAAAATTGACCGGCCGGCAAGTTTTCAGTGCCCATCACTAAGAAAATCCACCTCTGCAGTGGGAAAATAAAAGTTTTCCATGGCATGGAAGTTTCCTGCGTTCATTATCATACCGCAAATTGTTGGGCCGGTCATTTAATGCCTCGGAATATGGAGAGGAAGAGCTGTTCTACTAGATGCAGGTGAAAAATTGACCGGCCGGCAAGTTTTCAGTGCCCATCACTAAGAAAATCCACCTCTGCAGTGGGAAAATAAAAGTTTTCCATGGCATGGAAGTTTCCTGCGTTCATTATCATACCGCAAATTGTTGGGCCGGTCATTTAATGCCTCGGAATATGGAGAGGAAGAGCTGTTCTACTAGATGCAGGTGAAAAATTGACCGGCCGGCAAGTTTTCAGTGCCCATCACTAAGAAAATCCACCTCTGCAGTGGGAAAATAAAAGTTTTCCATGGCATGGAAGTTTCCTGCGTTCATTATCATACCGCAAATTGTTGGGCCGGTCATTTAATGCCTCGGAATATGGAGAGGAAGAGCTGTTCTACTAGATGCAGGTGAAAAATTGACCGGCCGGCAAGTTTTCAGTGCCCATCATTAAGAAAATCCACCTCTGCAGTGGGAAAATAAAGATTTTCCATGGCATGGAAGTTTCCTGCGTTCATTATCATACCGCAAATTGTTGGGCCGGTCATTTATTGCCTCGGAATATGGAGAAGAAGAGCTGTTCTACTAGATGCAGGTGAAAAATTGACCGGCCGGCAAGTTTTCAGTGCCCATCACTAAGAAAATCCACCTCTGCAGTGGGAAAATAAAAGTTTTCCATGGCATGGAAGTTTCCTGCGTTCATTATCATACCGCAAATTGTTGGGCCGGTCATTTAATGCCTCGGAATATGGAGAGGAAGAGCTGTTCTACTAGATGCAGGTGAAAAATTGACCGGCCGGCAAGTTTTCAGTGCCCATCACTAAGAAAATCCACCTCTGCAGTGGGAAAATAAAAGTTTTCCATGGCATGGAAGTTTCCGTCGTTCATTATCATACCGCAAATTGTTGGGCCGGTCATTTAATGCCTCGGAATATGGAGAAGAAGAGCTGTTCTACTAGATGCAGGTGAAAAATTGACCGGCTGGCAAGTTTTCAGTGCCCATCACTAAGAAAATCCACCTCTGCAGTGGGAAAATAAAAGTTTTCTATGGCATGGAAGTTTCCTGCGTTCATTATCATACCGCAAATTGTTGGGCCGGTCATTTAATGCCTTGGAATATGGAGAGGAAGAGCTGTTCTACTAGATGCAGGTGAAAAATTGACCGGCCGGCAAGTTTTCAGTGCCCATCATTAAGAAAATCCACCTCTGCAGTGGGAAAATAAAAGTTTTCCATGGCATGGAAGTTTCCTGCGTTCATTATCATACCGCAAATTGTTGGGCCGGTCATTTAATGCCTCGGAATATGGAGAAGAAGAGCTGTTCTACTAGATGCAGGTGAAAAATTGACCGGCCGGCAAGTTTTCAGTGCCCATCACTAAGAAAATCCACCTCTGCAGTGGGAAAATAAAAGTTTTCCATGGCATGGAAGTTTCCTGCGTTCATTGTCATACCGCAAATTGTTGGGCCGGTCATTTAATGCCTCGGAATATGGAGAGGAAGAGCTGTTCTACTAGATGCAGGTGAAAAATTGACCGGCCGGCAAGTTTTCAGTGCCCATCACTAAGAAAATCCACCTCTGCAGTGGGAAAATAAAAGTTTTCCATGGCATGGAAGTTTCCTGCGTTCATTATCATACCGCAAATTGTTGGGCCGGTCATTTAATGCCTCGGAATATGGAGAAGAAGAGCTGTTCTACTAGATGCAGGTGAAAAATTGACCGGCTGGCAAGTTTTCAGTGCCCATCACTAAGAAAATCCACCTCTGCAGTGGGAAAATAAAAGTTTTCCATGGCATGGAAGTTTTCTGCGTTCATTATCATACCGCAAATTGTTGGGCCGGTCATTTAATGCCTCGGAATATGGAGAGGAAGAGCTGTTCTACTAGATGCAGGTGAAAAATTGACCGGCCGGCAAGTTTTCAGTGCCCATCACTAAGAAAATCCACCTCTGCAGTGGGAAAATAAAAGTTTTCCATGGCATGGAAGTTTCCTGCGTTCATTATCATACCGCAAATTGTTGGGCCGGTCATTTAATGCCTCGGAATATGGAGAGGAAGAGCTATTCTACTAGATGCAGGTGAAAAATCGACCGGCCGGCAAGTTTTTAGTGCCCATTACTAAGAAAATCCACCTCTGCAGTGGGAAAACCCTATTGTACAATGGCATGGAAGTTTCCTGCGTTCATTATCATACCGCAAATTGTTGGGCCGGTCATTTAATGCCTCGGAAAATTAAGAGGAAGAGCTGTTCTACTAGATGCAGGTGAAAAATTGACCGGCCGGCAAGATTTCAGTGCCCATCACTAAGAAAATCCACCTCTGCAGTGGGAAAATAAAAGTTTTCCATGGCATGGAAGTTTCCTGCGTTCATTATCATACCGAAAATTGTTGGGCCGGTCATTTAATGCCTCGGAATATGGAGAGGAAGAGCTATTCTACTAGATGGCCAAGTAATTTTGCAGTCCTTGCTGAGCATACCACGGGCTTTACATACGCACGATATTTAAGAAGCATATACATGAAAAAAAAAGTTTCAAAATGAGACCAAGTACGTTTTTCTATCTCCTCGCCTTCTTTGTAAATCTTCGTCAGAAGTTGAAGAACGGTGTCTATGAAGATGAAGAACATTCTCTATGAAACAAGTAACTTTGCAATCTTTGCTGAGCATACCACGGGCTTAACATACGCATGATACTTTAGGAGCACATACTTGGGAACAAAGTCTTCAAAATGTGACCAAGTACGTCTTTCTATCTCCTCGCCTTCTCTGTAAATCGGCGTCAGAATTTGAAGAACGGTCTCTATGAAACAAGTAATTTTGCAATCCTTGCTGAGCATACCACAGGCTTTACATATGCACGATATTTAAGGAGCATATACATGAAAGCAAAAGTTCCCAAATGAGACCAAGTACGTCTTTCTATCTCCCCGCCTTCTCTCTCAACCGGCGTCAGAAGTTGAAGAATGGTCTCTATGAAACAAGTAACTTTGCAATCTTTGCTGAGCATACCACGGGCTTAACATACGCATGATACTTGAGGAGCACATACATGGGAACAAAGTCTTCAAAATGAGACCAAGTACGTCTTTCTATCTCCCCGCCTTCTCTCTAAACCGGCGTCAGAAGTTGAAGAATGGTCTCGATGAAACAAGTAACTTTGCAATCCTTGCTGGCCATACCGAGGGCTTTACATACGCATGATACTTTAGGAGCACATACATGAAAACAAAGGCTTCAAAATGAGATTAAATACGTCTTTCTATCTCCTCGCCTTCTCTGTAAATCGGCGTCAGAAGTTGAAGAACGGTCTCTATGAAACATGTAACTTTGCAATCCTTGCTGAGCATACCACGGGCTTTACATACGCACGATATTTAAGGAGCATATACATGAAAACCAAGGCTTCAAAATGAGTTCAAGTACGTCTTTCTATCTCCTCGCCTTCTCTGTAAATCGGCGTCAGAAGTTGAAGAACGGTGTCAATGAAGATGAAGAACATTCTATATAAACAAGTAACTTTGCAATCCTTGCTGAGTATACCACGGGCTATACATACGCACGATATTTAAGGAGCATATACATGAAAAAAAAGCTTCAAAATGAGACCAAGTACGTTTTTCTATCTCCTCGCCTTCTCTGTAAATCGGCGTCAGAATTTGAAGAACGGTGTCTATGAAGATGAAGAACATTCTCTATGAAACAAGTAACTTTGCACTCCTTCCTGAGCATACCACGGGCTTTACATACGCACGATATTTTAGGAGCACATACATGGAAACAAAGGCTTCAAAATGAGACCAAGTACGTCTTTCTATCTCCTCGCCTTCTCTGTAAATCGGCGTCAGAAGTTGAAGATTGGTCTCTATGAAACATGTAACTTTGCAATCCTTGCTGAGCATACCACGGGCCTTACATACGCATGATACTTTAGGAGCACATACATGGGAACAAAGTCTTCAAAATGTGACCAAGTACGTCTTTCTATCTCCTCGCCTTCTCTGTAAATCGGCGTCAGAAGTTGAAGAACGGTGTCTATGAAGATGAAGAACATTCTCTATGAAACAAGTAACTTTGCAATCCTTGCTGAGCATACCACGGGCTTTACATACGCACGATATTTAAGGAGCACATACATGGGAACAAAGTCTTCAAGATGAGACCAAGTACGTCTTTCTATCTCCTCGCCTTCTCTCTAAACCGGCGTCAGAAGTTGAAGAATGGTCTATATGAAACAAGTAACTTTGCAATCCTTGCTGAGCATACCACGGGCTTTACATACGCACGATATTTTAAGGGGCACATACATGGAAACAAAGGCTTCAAAATGAGACCAAGTACGTCTTTCTATCTCCTCTCCTTCTCTGTAAATCGGCGTCAGAAGTTGAAGAACGGTGTCTATGAAGTTGAAGAACTGTCTCTATGAAACAAGTAACTTTGCAATCTTTGCTGAGCATACCACGGGCTTAACATACGCATGATACTTTAGGAGCACATACATGGGACCAAAGTCTTCAAAATGTGACCAAGTACGTCTTTCTATCTCCTCGCCTTCTCTGTAAATCGGCGTCAGAAGTTGAAGAACGGTGTCTATGAAGATGAAGAACATTCTCTATGAAACAAGTAACTTTGCAATCCTTGCTGGCCATACCACGGGCTTTACATACGCATGATATTTGAGGAGCATATCCATGAAAACAAAAGCTTCAAAATGAAACCAAGTACGTCTTTCTATCTTCCCGCCTTCTCTGTAAATCTGCGTCAGAAGTTGAAGAACGGTCTCTATGAAGAGGAAGAACAGTCTCTATGAAACAAGTAACTTTGCAATCCTTGCTGAGCATACCACGGGCTTTACATACGCACGATATTTTAGGGACACATACATGGAAACAAAGGCTTCAAAATGAGACCAAGTACGTCTTTCTATCTCCTCGCCTTCTCTGTAAATCGGCGTCAGAAGTTGAAGAACGGTGTCTATGAAGATGAAGAACAGTCTCTATGAAACAAGTAACTTTGCAATCCTTGCTGAGCATACCACGGGCTTTACATACGCACGATATTTAAAGAGCTTATACATGAACCTAAAGGCTTCAAAATGAGACCAAGTACTACTTGATAACTCCTCGCCTTCTCTGTAAAACGGCGTCAGAAGTTGAAGAACGGTGTCTATGAAGATGAAGAACATTCTCTATGAAACAAGTAACTTTGCAATCCTTGCTGAGCATACCACGGGCTTTACATACGCACGATATTTTAGGGACACATACATGGAAACAAAGTCTTCAAAATGAGACCAAATACGTCTTTCTATCTCCTCGCCTTCTCTGTAAATTGGCGTCAGAAGTAGAAGAACGGTGTTCTCTCTATGAAACAAGTAACACTGCAATCCTTGCTGAGCATACCACGGGCTTTACATACGCACGATATTTTAGGGACACATACATGGAAACAAAGTCTTCAAAATGAGACCAAATACGTCTTTCTATCTCCTCGCCTTCTCTGTAAAATGGCGTCAGAAGTTGAAGAACGGTCTCTATGAAACAAGTAACTTTGCAATCCTTGCTGAGCATACCACGGGCTTTACATACGCACGATATTTTAGGGACACATACATGAAAACAAAGGCTTCAAAATGAGACTAAATACGTCTTTCTATCTCCTCGCCTTTACTGTAAAATGGCGTCAGAAGTTGAAGAACGGTGTCTCTGAAGATGAAGAACAGTCTCTATGAAACAAGTAACTTTGCAATCCTTGCTGAGCATACCACGGGCTTTACATACGCACGATATTTTAGGGACACATACATGGAAACAAAGGCTTCAAAATGAGACCAAGTACGTCCTTCTATCTCCTCGCCTTCTCTGTAAAATGGCGTCAGAAGTTGAAGAACGGTGTCTATGAAGAGGAAGAACAGTCTCTATGAAACAAGTAACTTTGCAATCCTTGCTGAGCATACCACGGGCTTTACATACGCACGATATTTTAGGGACACATACATGGAAACAAAGTCTTCAAAATGAGACCAAATACGTCTTTCTATCTCCTCGCCTTCTCTGTAAAATGGCGTCAGAAGTTGAAGAACGGTGTCTATGAAACAAGTAACACTGCAATCCTTGCTGAGCATACCACGGGCTTTACATACGCACGATATTTTAGGGACACATACATGGAAACAAAGGCTTCAAAATGAGACCAAGTACGTCTTTCTATCTCCTCGCCTTCTCTGTAAAATGGCGTCAGAAGTTGAAGAATGGTGTCTATGAAGAGGAAGAACAGTCTCTATGAAACAAGTAACTTTGCAATCCTTGCTGAGTAACACGGGCTTTACATACGCACGATATTTTAGGGACACATACATGGAAACAAAGGCTTCAAAATGAGACCAAATACGTCTTTCTATCTCCTCGCCTTCTCTGTAAAATGGCGTCAGAAGTTGAAGAATGGTGTCTATGAAGAAAGAACAGTCTCTATGAAACAAGTAACTTTGCAATCCTTGCTGAGCATACCACGGGCTTTACATACGCACGATATTTTAGGGACACATACATGGAAACAAAGTCTTCAAAATGAGACCAAATACGTCTTTCTATCTCCTCGCCTTCTCTGTAAAATGGCGTCAGAAGTTGAAGAACGGTGTCTATGAAGAGGAAGAACAGTCTCTATGAAACAAGTAACTTTGCAATCCTTGCTGAGCATACCACGGGCTTTACATACGCACGATATTTTAGGGACACATACATGGAAACAAAGGCTTCAAAATGAGACCAAATACGTCTTTCTATCTCCTCGCCTTCTCTGTAAAATGGCGTCAGAAGTTGAAGAACGGTGTCTATGAAGAGGAAGAACAGTCTCTATGAAACAAGTAACTTTGCAATCCTTGCTGAGCATACCACGGGCTTTACATACGCACGATATTTTAGGGACACATACATGGAAACAAAGGCTTCAAAATGAGACCAAGTACGTCTTTCTATCTCCTCGCCTTCTCTGTAAAATGGCGTCAGAAGTTGAAGAACGGTGTCTATGAAGAGGAAGAACAGTCTCTATGAAACAAGTAACTTTGCAATCCTTGCTGAGCATACCACGGGCTTTACATACGCACGATATTTTAGGGACACATACATGGAAACAAAGGCTTCAAAATGAGACCAAATACGTCTTTCTATCTCCTCGCCTTCTCTGTAAAATGGCGTCAGAAGTTGAAGAATGGTGTCTATGAAGAGGAAGAACAGTCTCTATGAAACAAGTAACTTTGCAATCCTTGCTGAGCATACCACGGGCTTTACATACGCACGATATTTTAGGGACACATACATGGAAACAAAGGCTTCAAAATGAGACCAAATACGTCTTTCTATCTCCTCTCCTTCTCTGTAAAATGGCGTCAGAAGTTGAAGAATGGTGTCTATGAAGAGGGAAACAGTCTCTATGAAACAAGTAACTTTGCAATCCTTGCTGAGCATACCACGGGCTTTACATACGCACGATATTTTAGGGACACATACATGGAAACAAAGGCTTCAAAATGAGACCAAATACGTCTTTCTATCTCCTCGCCTTCTCTGTAAAATGGCGTCAGAAGTTGAAGAACGGTGTCTATGAAGAGGAAGAACAGTCTCTATGAAACAAGTAACTTTGCAATCCTTGCTGAGCATACCACGGGCTTTACATACGCACGATATTTTAGGGACACATACATGGAAACAAAGGCTTCAAAATGAGACCAAATACGTCTTTCTATCTCCTCGCCTTCTCTGTAAAATGGCGTCAGAAGTTGAAGAACGGTGTCTATGAAGAGGAAGAACAGTCTCTATGAAACAAGTAACTTTGCAATCCTTGCTGAGCATACCACGGGCTTTACATACGCACGATATTTTAGGGACACATACATGGAAACAAAGGCTTCAAAATGAGACCAAATACGTCTTTCTATCTCCTCGCCTTCTCTGTAAAATGGCGTCAGAAGTTGAAGAATGGTGTCTATGAAGAGGAAGAACAGTCTCTATGAAACAAGTAACTTTGCAATCCTTGCTGAGCATACCACGGGCTTTACATACGCACGATATTTTAGGGACACATACATGGAAACAAAGGCTTCAAAATGAGACCAAATACGTCTTTCTATCTCCTCGCCTTCTCTGTAAAATGGCGTCAGAAGTTGAAGAATGGTGTCTATGAAGAGGAAGAACAGTCTCTATGAAACAAGTAACTTTGCAATCCTTGCTGAGCATACCACGGGCTTTACATACGCACGATATTTTAGGGACACATACATGGAAACAAAGGCTTCAAAATGAGACCAAATACGTCTTTCTATCTCCTCTCCTTCTCTGTAAAATGGCGTCAGAAGTTGAAGAATGGTGTCTATGAAGAGGAAGAACAGTCTCTATGAAACAAGTAACTTTGCAATCCTTGCTGAGCATACCACGGGCTTTACATACGCACGATATTTTAGGGACACATACATGGAAACAAAGGCTTCAAAATGAGACCAAATACGTCTTTCTATCTCCTCGCCTTCTCTGTAAAATGGCGTCAGAAGTTGAAGAACGGTGTCTATGAAGAGGAAGAACAGTCTCTATGAAACAAGTAACTTTGCAATCCTTGCTGAGCATACCACGGGCTTTACATACGCACGATATTTTAGGGACACATACATGGAAACAAAGGCTTCAAAATGAGACCAAATACGTCTTTCTATCTCCTCGCCTTCTCTGTAAAATGGCGTCAGAAGTTGAAGAACGGTGTCTATGAAGAGGAAGAACAGTCTCTATGAAACAAGTAACTTTGCAATCCTTGCTGAGCATACCACGGGCTTTACATACGCACGATATTTTAGGGACACATACATGGAAACAAAGGCTTCAAAATGAGACCAAATACGTCTTTCTATCTCCTCGCCTTCTCTGTAAAATGGCGTCAGAAGTTGAAGAACGGTGTCTATGAAGAGGAAGAACAGTCTCTATGAAACAAGTAACTTTGCAATCCTTGCTGAGCATACCACGGGCTTTACATACGCACGATATTTTAGGGACACATACATGGAAACAAAGGCTTCAAAATGAGACCAAATACGTCTTTCTATCTCCTCGCCTTCTCTGTAAAATGGCGTCAGAAGTTGAAGAATGGTGTCTATGAAGAGGAAGAACAGTCTCTATGAAACAAGTAACTTTGCAATCCTTGCTGAGCATACCACGGGCTTTACATACGCACGATATTTTAGGGACACATACATGGAAACAAAGTCTTCAAAATGAGACCAAATACGTCTTTCTATCTCCTCGCCTTCTCTGTAAAATGGCGTCAGAAGTTGAAGAACGGTGTCTATGAAACAAGTTACACTGCAATCCTTGCTGAGCATACCACGGGCTTTACATACGCACGATATTTTAGGGACACATACATGGAAACAAAGGCTTCAAAATGAGACCAAATACGTCTTTCTATCTCCTCGCCTTCTCTGTAAAATGGCGTCAGAAGTTGAAGAACGGTGTCTATGAAGAGGAAGAACAGTCTCTATGAAACAAGTAACTTTGCAATCCTTGCTGAGCATACCACGGGCTTTACATACGCACGATATTTTAGGGACACATACATGGAAACAAAGGCTTCAAAATGAGACCAAATACGTCTTTCTATCTCCTCGCCTTCTCTGTAAAATGGCGTCAGAAGTTGAAGAATGGTGTCTATGAAGAGGAAGAACAGTCTCTATGAAACAAGTAACTTTGCAATCCTTGCTGAGCATACCACGGGCTTTACATACGCACGATATTTTAGGGACACATACATGGAAACAAAGTCTTCAAAATGAGACCAAATACGTCTTTCTATCTCCTCGCCTTCTCTGTAAAATGGCGTCAGAAGTTGAAGAACGGTGTCTATGAAACAAGTAACACTGCAATCCTTGCTGAGCATACCACGGGCTTTACATACGCACGATATTTTAGGGACACATACATGGAAACAAAGGCTTCAAAATGAGACCAAGTACGTCTTTCTATCTCCTCGCCTTCTCTGTAAAATGGCGTCAGAAGTTGAAGAACGGTGTCTATGAAGAGGAAGAACAGTCTCTATGAAACAAGTAACTTTGCAATCCTTGCTGAGCATACCACGGGCTTTACATACGCACGATATTTTAGGGACACATACATGGAAACAAAGGCTTCAAAATGAGACCAAATACGTCTTTCTATCTCCTCGCCTTCTCTGTAAAATGGCGTCAGAAGTTGAAGAATGGTGTCTATGAAGAGGAAGAACAGTCTCTATGAAACAAGTAACTTTGCAATCCTTGCTGAGCATACCACGGGCTTTACATACGCACGATATTTTAAGGGTCACATACACGGAAACAAAGGCTACAGAATGAGACCAAATACGTCTTTCTATCTCCTCGCATTCTCTATAAATCGGCGTCAGAAGTTGAAGAATGGTGTCTATGAAGAGGAAGAACAGTCTCTATGAAACAAGTAACTTTGCAATCCTTGCTGAGCATACCACGGGCTTTACATACGCACGATATTTTAGGGACACATACATGGAAACAAAGTCTTCAAAATGAGACCAAATACGTCTTTCTATCTCCTCGCCTTCTCTGTAAAATGGCGTCAGAAGTTGAAGAACGGTGTCTATGAAACAAGTAACACTGCAATCCTTGCT